>JAVRXN010000011.1:74170140-74365030 GCA_033556935.1 Timema podura
CACAGTGCTTAGGTGTTAGCATGAAAACAAAGTTCGGAAGCTCCCGTAGCCGGTCCTTTAAACTATTAATCAACAAAATTTAAAACATTTTAAAAAAATTCTAAAAACATGGTTTTATGTATGCGCCTTATAAAAGCCAAGATTTAAACAGAAAGTTGTAATTTATTGCATCTTAAAAAATAGGAGGATATTAAAAAATCAGAAAATATTGTAAGGATTGACAAATGGATGTATCATGGATTAAAAATGGTAGTTTGAAACATGTTTAAAAATATGTATATAAATTAAAATATTATATAGGCCTAAAGTTAAAATAAAACTAACATAAAACACATTAAAAATAAGCTTAAATACATAGTTAGCTCCTCTAATGATGTAGGATGTTTGAAAATTTAAGTTGAAAAAAAATTTAATGATCGGGTGGATTTTAAACTATAAAGTATATTTTTAAGCTACATACAAGTTTAAGCAATTATTGTTCTAGTCGAAGAGTGGAGCGAAATCAATAAATCATAATCAAACAGAGGAAATTACAGGCCGTTAAATGATCTCTTTTGATCCATAATTCAAAGGTATCGATTATGGTAGACTTACGGTCGGTCTAACTTCTGAATAAACCATTAGTGCCATAAAACCCGCTTCGGTGGCCGCATTGTTTAACGCACTACTCTCTTGTTAGACTAGACTGCCGATGATCGAGGTTCGAATCTCGGTCGGGTGTAGTGAGGGTGTTTTTTTTTCCAAAACGGTTTTCCACTCTACCTCTTAACAAATGCGGATATACTTTCTTTAATATAACTTTCTTATTTCCTAAAACCACTAGCATAATTAGTACATAAACATATAGCCCAAAGGGTAGTAAGACACGATGCTAAAAAAAATAGTTCCAAAAGCCGCTTCAATGGCCGAATTGTCTGAGGCTTCACTCTCGTGTTAGATCGGGCTATTTTCGATGGAGAGATCGAGGTTCAAATCCCGGTCGGTTATATTGAGGGTGGTTTTTTCGACTCTCCTTCCACGCAAATGGTGGTAGATTACCTCCAAAATGCTTCCTTCCTCATCCTTATTTAATTAGATTAATTATCGTTTATGCATATAAACTTAACAGGTAGTAAGATGATGTGGTAAAAAAAAAGTTTCAAATTTAGAAACTCGCATGTCTTCCAGCTTAGTCTGGGACAAGGTGCGACTATGTTTAGTTTTTTAAGAAAAATTACCCTTAGTTCACTCGACCGAGACTCAAACCCCGACTTCCTCGTCCTCAGCATTCCAGTCCATTGCGAGAGTGACGCCTTAGGTTAGATCATTTGACAAGTGAAAGAGATTTATTTATTTATTTAAATTCTTGGCGCAAATTCCCGTGGAATGCGTTTTAATCCCGACAGTCTTCACTATACGAGCATAATGTTAACATTCAATTAGCTATAAAAACCTAGTTAAAAAGTAGTTTTCAATTTTTTTTAGCACCGCGTCTTACTACCCGTTCGGGTTACACGCTTATTTATTAATTACACTAATGGTTTTAGGGATGGGGAAGGTTATATTTAGAGGAAGTATACCTGCGTTTGCGTGGAGAAAGAGTGGAAAACCATTTTGGAAAAAAAACCTCAGTACACTCGACCGAGATTCGAACCTCAATCTCCCCATCATCGGCAGTCTAGTCTACTACGAGAGTAGCGCGTTAGACCACGTGGCCACCGAAGCCGTGCCACACTGTTTTACAAACATCCTGTAACGAACCAAGGTCCTTTGGACTTGCATTTGGCCTCCCCGCCCACTAAGCTACGGGGGTGTGCCTTCACGGTAAATCTCAACACTATAGTGGTCCCGCCATTGACAGAACCTTTGAGAAAATAACAGTGGCACGGAGTATCTTGTTACTATCGGAGTCCGAGTATGTTTTGGAGATTTCCATCCTTATCTAGAGATGAACATCTTCCGTTGAATTTTTGAATCTCTCTGAGTGAGCATGAAAGGGCCTTCCAATTTTGTCGGGAAAGGTATTTTCACATAACTTCCAGGGTTCTTTTACATATCACAATCAACAAAGAACCAATTCCTCCCCTCCGAAGGAAGTTGTGTTGCGGATCTTTATTGTTCAAGAAAATTCGTTGCCCTCTGCTGGGTTTGAACCCATGAACATCAGATCCTGAAGCGAACACTTTACCACAAGATCACCGAAGTAGACTGGACAGAATTCAAGAACGTTTGATTTCACCGCGTGAAGGAAATTAAACTCTGTTTTACTGAAGCAATATTTGATTTGTTTTTGGTCAAAAAATGTTGCTATAAAAAACGGCAAAAACAATTGACCTTTAACTCGTGTTCCCTCCACTCTCACATTAAATAACTTAGTTAAAAAACAATTAACAAAAAATGAAAATTTTTTGTTCTGAAACGTAAAATTGTTTATCGCGCTTTTCTATCCTTATCACACAGCGGACTGTAGTGGAGTGTTATCAGTGTAAGCAAGACTTGTTAAAACAGTTCTCTCCAACTCGAGCCCCATTTTAACCAACCATCTATAGACTCCATTCAACATAACTCGCACGAAACTTTATTTTCCTTCGGCCAATGAACGTTTTACTGAGTGGTGAGAACATTCTACGAGTACGGTTTAGTCGAACTCTGCTTACACTGGCAACACTCCACGCCACGCCACTGGTTTTGTAGTCCAGTATCGGGAGTCAATCAAGATCTCAGTAACCTGCTTAGATTGCACCTGGTCTAAGGCATTACTCTCGTGTTAGACTATACTGCCGATGAAAGGGAGATCGGGGTTCGAATCCCGGATTGGTGTACTAAGGTAGTTTTTTTTTTCAAAATTGTTTTCCACTTTGTCTCCACGCCAATGCGTGGAATATTTTTTATAAATAGGTCTAACCCAGGATTTTTCAACCCTGTTTTAAATGTTGGTATGCTAATAACAAAATATCTTGTTAGATGCTAGCCAGCTAGCTAGGCCTAAAATATTCCTTAAAAATAATAATAAATTAATTTGTAGATTGGTTTAAATATAAACTATCTGGTTTGCTTTGAGACAATAATATAAAGTTGTGTATCTACTCAAGTTTTAAACACTTACTTTGAATTAACTTTCCTCATCCTTAACTCATTAGCGTAATTAGTACATATACATATAACCTTGAACAGGTATTTAGACGTGGTGCTAATAAAAAATATATAAAAAAATATATCACTATACAAATACCAAGAAGTTCAGGTCAAATAGAGAATTGGCCGACCAAGGGACGTATTTATAGTCTAGTCTCGGGAGTCAATCAATCTCTAAATATACGAATAATAAGCAGTATAGGTCGAATGGGGTCAAATCTCTATTACTTTATACGGCCCTAAGTAAACGTGTTTGAACTGTCCTCTAAGTTTATTTTTATTTGACCATAAGGAGTTTTTTTTTCAACATTAAAAAGACGTAGTGTCACAACGGAGCAAGGTGATCCAGTGTTTGAAAACACACACACACACACACGATGTTTTGTTCCGTTTCTTATGGAAACACACAACGACTCTGCATTGTATCAATGAAGGATGAAGAAAGGTGAAACTACGTAGTATGTCTACCCCCCCCCCCCCCACACCAAACCGCTCATCCATTCAATGCCTTCGCTTGGCCAATAATTATATTTTTATGCAGTGCATTACTAACAACAAAGTATTTCTTTTAAACTATTATTTTGCACTGCGTCTTAGTAACACGTCCGATTTATATAAGAAGGAGCTTTCTTTAGCATTCATAAAATGTTACAAAAATTATGTTCATATATTCATACTTCAAGTTGATTTTTTTTTCTCTATAGCTTTCTTAAACCGGCCCACAAATATAAATAATATATATATATTATAAATATTAATATTAAAAAATATCATATTGTCCGTGATATCAAAAAAAGGTTGTTGACCCTTGATTTAAGAAGCCGTTACGCTCGTAATAAACTAGAATTTCTATGACGGGGAGATCGGGGTTCGAATACCAGTCAAGTGTGCTAAGGTTTTATTTTTCCTAAATGGCTTTCCATTATCCTTCCATGCAAATGTTGGTACACTTCTCTAAAGTTTAACCTTCCTCATATTCTAACACACTAACGTAATTAGTACATATGCGTATAATCCGAAATAATAAGACTACTTACTAAGACGCAGCGTAAAATAAAAAAATAAAAATCACAAAGTGGTATCTTGATTGTCTTGAATCTGGATGTTGTTTGGCCTTGAATTGAGATGTGATGATCTGACTAGTGGATATTATTATGCATTGAAACATTGTATAAATAATCTTGTTCCATTTTCAAACAGAAACTGACAAGTGGGCAAACGTGTTTTTATTTCCCTCTCTTCCCCTCACTTTTCTAGAAACTTCACGACCTTGTCACAGTTTGGGGTACAAGGAAGGAAAGGGGGGGATATTAAAGCTAAGGCTACACAGAGCCGACCCGCATCGCACCGCACCGACGAATAATCGAGAGATCATTTATCAGCGGTGCGGTGCGGGCCGTGTAGCCACCAACCTCCGAATACGAATGATAATTCGGGCGTTCCCGGAAATGTTCGGTAGCTTCCAAACTTTGTTTTTATGCCAACCACCAAGCAATCCACGTGGAAACGGACATTACATTTACATCAGGGTTATTTAGAAAGAAAAAAAGCCCAACCAAGTTAGGTTTTATTTTTATGATGGAGGAGAGTTATTGTGCTTTTGGGGGGGAGGGGGGGTTAAATTTGATTTTCTGTGTATGCTACTAATTTAACGACTCAATAAAGTATGGGAATTATTATTCGAGATCAAGTGAAGTTCTAGCTCAAACACTTTGAACATTGTTCTTCCATGGTTTCCACAACACGACTTTCTATGGCAGGAGTGCAGTATCGCACGCATACATTCCAATTCTCCGGCATATTCTATCCGTGTAGCCTATTGATAGAAAATTCGGCGTGGGTTTGTGTGTAGCCTTATCTTTTATAGGCCCCCTTACTTTTAATACCTAGAGAGTTAGGTGTCGAGTCTGTAAAGAAAAGTTGAAGTAGAGATTAAATTAAGAACATGAGCCACGCTTAGGGTAGTTCTTAATTGAGCGATTCACCACTAGCTAAATCATCTTAAGGACGCCGCCTACCTGATGGGAAAGATTATCACACTAAAGTATTTCTTTTTTGGAGTGTCAGTTCTGAATCTTCTACACTACCAAAATAATCCTCAATTTTCTTAAAATAGTCTATTGAACAAGTGAGTTTGCTTGAAACAAATTTTTGTCGAATAGTTTTTTTCTACAAAAAGGAAATTATGTTATACATATAAATTATGTTATAATAAGATTCTGGTAAATAAAGGTATAGAAAAAAAATTGCTGTCAAGGTTGATATAATATAACTATATTATTAATACTAAGATATTGATCACATGTCTTGATATGTATATATATTATATATATAAGTAGTTTTTTGAACTTTTGTAACTTTCAGATCCTGTTCTTACTCTTAGAAACCTTGCGTTGTTTGTTTCAGCCAATAAAAAACAAGAATGGGTGGATTACAATGGTGTATATGCTTATCCTTAAGGGGGAGATGGTAAGTATTACGAGTTAAGGGCAGTAGTTTTGTAATCTTTTAGCAAATACTTTTTTTGGGGGGGAGGGAGGATAAATAAAATATTTCTCCAGCAGAAGCATAGAGTTTAACTTTGTTCACACGCTGAAATCAACAGCTGTTGGATCTCTGTCAAGGGTGTTCTGAAATTTGATAACAACTTTTTCTCTTCATTTAAAAAGTTTCTCCTGATTCAATAACTATTGAGATTACTATGTGTAGAAAATGTATGTTTCTACTGGAGAAATATTTGATTTATTTTGCCGGAAAAATTGTTTTCTTTATGTAAACTTCAGAAACTCTGACGTTTTCTTGCCTTCCATTCCATCCCACCTTAATTCCTATTTGTCGGGTACGCGAAAATATTTGATTAATGGCGGAAAAAGCTACATACGCCAGCATATAACACAAAAGATTAGTCAAAAGCTATTAAATTATTTCAATTTCAAACATAAAACAGTTTTTAAAATTATTAATAAATAAATTAAATGTATTAGTTTTTTATTGTAACTTTTGCATTTTGAATGTAAAAAAAATATGGACTCTTTATTCACCTTATCATTAAATTATTATTATTATTATTATTATTACTATTAGCACCGCGTCTTACTACCTATTCGGGTTATACGCACTTACGCTAATGTGTAATTGTAAGGTGATTGTGAGATGAAATGGAGGACCTACAGTTTGACGTGGAATCCGAACCACGTTGGAGGTCTGGCATTCCACACATTCACAAGTTGTGATTAATACACGTCTTGTCAGAGGTGAAGGAAGTGTTTGGTAGTCAGATAAATCTGTGCGGGACTGAGGATTGACCCTGGGTCCCCAGCACAGAAGTCCAACACCTTACACCTGGACCACCAGGTCACCGTATCATCAAATTGTTTGTTTCAATTCCATCACTAGCCCATTTATTTTCAGTTGCAAAAAATAAGTCCGAAATAACTACTACTGTATTAACTACATATTTTTCTAATATTAAGGGGATAATTTAATAAAATGGGCTGCCAAGGGGTTTGCAAGGTATAAAAAGGTTGGGAACCGCCAGTGTAGACGATCCTTATGAAGCAGAAAACAACACACAAGTGCGAACCAATTAATCATAGACAAGCCTCACCTTCTGCATCCCTGCAAACATATTACAACTAGTGATTCTTAAAATAATAATAATAATAATAATAATAATAATAATAATAATAATAATAATAATAATAATAATAATGTAAAAATCTAAAAGGATCACATCCAGTCATGTAAGGCTTATGCATGTACAGAATCACCAAAAGCTTTTAAAAAACAAGTTTTTCAAGTATGGACGTACTTGTTTATTGAACAGAGAGATCGGGGTTTAAAATATTTATTCATTACGCAAGTGTCTTCCCTCCCTCCCCCTTCCCCCATTTCTTCACTCCCCAATGCATCACAGTACACGACCGGGCAGTGGCGTGACGGGCTGCCAGGGTAAGCAGAGTTATGGTGGAAGTTCAGGGAAACGCGAGCTAAGCTATACACAAACACTTTCTGAATTAAGGAAAAAAAAAATATTCGCTTCGATGGCCGCATGGTCTAAGGCGATCTTCTCACGATAGATTAAACCCCCGATGACGGGGAGATCGAGGTTCGAATCTCGGCCGGGTTACTGAGGGTTTTTTCAAAATAGTTTTCCACTCTCCCTCCACGCAAATATAGGTATACTTCTTATAAATATAACCTTCCTAATCCCTAAAACTATTAGATTAATTAGTATATAAGTTATAAGCCTTACGGCTAGTAAGACGCGGTGCTAAAAAAAATGAGAAAACATAATACTTGTTATTATATTATATTCTGATGCCTCGAATAATAAAGATGTCAAATTATGTCTTGATCTAATCAAATATTGTAAGTAAGGGATTCAAATCAAAGTGATCGGTTTGGTCTCCATAACTGGTAAAACATGGGAAAAGATTTCAAATTAAGTTTTTCAAATCTTAAAAAAAAGTAAAATACCTTTAAATGATGTTCAGGGTCATGATTATTTTTTATAATTTTGTCCAGATTGGCATTAGTATAAATAGTCAACCTATGGTGTGTTTTTTATCACCGCATTTTCCTACCTGTTCATGTTATAGGCTATGCATATGATAATTACTCTAATGGGTTAGAGATGAGGAAAGAAGCTTTTTAGAGGTAATCTACCCGCATTTGCGTGGAGGAGAATAATAAGCCATTGAGGAAAATCCACCTTCAATAGACCCATTCAGGATTCTAATCCTTATCTCTCCTTAATCAGCAGGGTGACCTGATTCCGAACAGTCCTGATTGCAAACATGAGATTGTTGATACATGGGGAGGAGTCCAGATTTCGGACGCACCATGTTGCTATGCCATCACTCCCCAAATTTGATAATAGGTGCGGTCCACGGGGGCCTGGCAGTCGTACGTTCTTTCAGCCTCGTCACTTTTAATTTAACTAATTACATACCCAGTATTACTTAGTTAGGTTAGGTTAGGTTTGGCTAGGCTAGGGTGAGCTTGGTCAGGAGAAAGCTCCAGTGGCCGTGGGTGCTGCCAGTAACCCTTCCACCCGGGGTCACCACCCTCCCTTAGGAATTCTACGAGTTGCTCTTTTACTTGTTCGCAATTGGACATTGGTATTAGGTGGCCATAACATTTCTGGGTGTGTTCGCAATTTGGAACGAATTTTTCCTGTTCGCAATCTGGACTGTTTGCAATCAGAATAAACTTCCTCAGGCCAGTCCTTAACATGAGAATGACGCCTTAGACCGTTCGGCCACTGAAGGGCTCTCACTTTATATTACCACATATCTTTACCATATTCCAATTATCAGCACAGACTACAAAATATTGTAGGCGTGATAAAATATTTAAGAAGTTAAGTTAATTTGAAATCCATTGATAACAACTTTCAACTAATGACTAAAATATTTCACAAGAAGTTAAAATTCAATAAATGTCAAAGGTGGATTCGATTCCACACCCACATGAGTAGAGTGTGACTTGAACACAGCACCTTACGCCGCTCGGGCACACCAAAGTGATTAGACATCAATTAACCGAATCAATGTAACCTACACTAAGCCAAAATTACAGTCCACTTTCAGAGGAAGAATTATATCTACCTGACAGAAAAGCTACTAGTTCTACTAATCACGTGTAGGTGACCTGGCGGTCTATGAGTAAGGTGTCGAAATCTGTGCTGAGGGTCCGGGGTTCAATCCTCGGTCCCGGCACAGATTTATCTGATTGCCAAAACCTTCCTTCACCTCTGACAAGACGTGTATTAATCACAACTTGTGAATGTGAGGAATGCCAGGCCTCCACCGTGGTTCGGATCCCACGTTAAACTGTAGGTCCTCCATTTCATCTCACAATCACCCTACCATTACACATTAGCGTAAGTGCGTATAACCCGAACGTTTAGTAAGACGCGGCGCTAATAATAATACTATCACGTAATAAAATAGAAAAAAAAAAATTATTAATGTCTTTTACACCACTTTTTAAAAAAAAAATCTCTACCTATGAAAACTGTACTGTTTCTCATATAGTAATTTTTTTATACATAGTTGGCCAATGATTGTTTTAATGAGTGATGAGAACAATCCACAGGTACATACAGTTTAAATACGTGCCGCTTACCTTGGCAAGATTCCATGCCACGACACGACTAATTATTAATAACCCAGTGAATAGGCATGTAGAGGTTGTAAGGTAGCGAGCTAACCTTGATGTTTACACTGTGGCAAGATCCGGTCCCATGGTGTAGTGATCAGTACATCTGACTACGAAACCAAGGGGTCCGGGTTCAATTCCCGGCTGGTACCTTGGGTATTTCCTCTCTCGAGAGGAACTATCACTTCGGTCACCAAGGGTTGGTAAATTAGACTTAAGTTAGGTTTAAGACTCCCACTGGCCCACACCTCTAAATTCACTTTCATCACATCATCTCATTGTGGGTACGACATGTAGTATTATCATTAGCATCGCGTCTTACTACCCATTCGGGTTATACACGCTTACGCTAATGTGTAATGGTAGGGTGACTGTGAGATGAAATGGAGGACCTACAGTTTAACGTGTAATCCGAACCACGGTGGAGGCCTGACATTCCTCACATTCACAAGTTGTGATTAATACACGTCTTATCAGAAGTGAAGGAAGGGTTTGGAAATCAGATAAATCTGTGCTGGGACCAAGGATTGAACCCCGGACCCTAAGTACAGAATACGACAGGTAGACAACCTCCATAAGTTTACCCTAGGCAACGTTCTGTGCCAGCAGAGCGACAAATAGTCTACATACAAGCGACCAAACAAGATGTCTTGTCCTTCCTAGTCAGTAATACCATATGCTTAAAAAAACTGTAGCGTAGCTTATAGGACAGCAGACAGGGCCAAAGTGTAATCAGTCATGGAGACACTGCTATCCTGCAGTGTAGCCGGAGTATAGGCTACAGTTAAAGACTAAAGTTAAGAGGAAAAATAAAGTTAAATTTGTGAGACATACTCTTCAATGCCTTTACTGATGTACCCTTCATTTTGCAAATATAGAGGCTACTATATTTAGTTTAATTATATAAAGACAATACCAACATAAAGATGTTTGGGTTATTATAAGTTAATGGGCTTTCTTGGCTATAGTAAATTCTCATAAATTCGAACCAGATGGCGTATGGATTTCCTAATAGATGGAATATTACCGGTAGTAATAACCTAACATAACATAATTATATTAAAAACCGCTTCGGTGGCCGTGTAGTCTAAGGCACTACTTTCGCTGTAGGCTAGACTTCCGATGATGGGGAAGATCGAGGTTCGAATCTCGGTCGGGTGTACTTAGGGTGATTTTTACAAAATGGTTTTCCAATTTTCCTCCACTCAAATTTGGGTACACTTCCACTAAATATAACCTTCCTAATACTTAAAATCATTAGTGTAATTAGTACACAAGCATATAACCCGAACGGACCCACTTCGGTGGCCGCATGATCCAAGGCGTCAATCTCACAATAGATTAGAACACCGATAACCGGGAGATCGTTGTTCAAATCCCAATCGGGTGTATTGAGTGTGGATTTCCCTAAGTGGTTTTCCACTCTCCCTCCACGCAAATGTGGGTATACTTCCTCTAAATTCAACCTTCCTCATTGCCAACACATTAGCGTAATTAGTAAATATGAAGGCAATAGGACGCGGCGCTAAAAAAAATCTTTGTGTTTAATGAAATACTCAGGTGTTTTTTAAATAATTTGAACTCGAGGAACTCAATCGTCTCAAACATCCTGATTGTAATATAATTCGCAGGCTTTCACTCGATGTATCCAGCCAAGATAAGAACCAGGGACACATCTAACGAGGAACTACCGGTTCTATTATACCACCCTCAGTTGGGGTAAAGTCAACAGAAACTAGTTCGTCATCTACTGCAACTCGATTTCGTCAAGGTCATGTTTACAACATGTAATCATGCACATATAGTCCATTAGTAGAGTCACAGCATGTTTACACGATGGTAACAGCCCCCCTTGGTGTAGCGGTTAGCACACCTAGCTACGAGCCTAGTGGTCCCGGGTTCGATTCCCGGCTGGCATAATGGATATTTTTTTACCGAAAGGGGAATCACCCCAATGGTCGCAAGGTTTGGTTGGTTAGATTTAAGCCAAGTTTAATTGTTTCCACTGTTCCACACCCTCATACTCACTATCACCATCACCTTATCTCATCGGGACATGAAAAGAGCCTCCACATAAAGGATGTACTATCAGTACATTCTGGCGTCCTTCGGGCAATTGTACATTAGTACTGGCTAATCTTTCCACTACTGGGCTACGGGTGATGTAGCCCAGACGTGCAGTAAATAAATATACACGGTAGTCGGTTGCTTCATTACGGAAGGGGGCTGTGTGTAAATAAAACACCTCTGCCATCACAGATAAACACGTATAAACGTTGTTCCGGGTGTGATTATGAACAGTTTACCTCTCCCCCCCTTTTTTTACATCCATTACTGTTTCCAGCCTGTGGCCTGGGTAAGTGTGTTTTATTCAAGTCATATATTTTCCACCACCTGCTTGCTAGGCCTGTCGTAGTCTCATATGCTTTATAATCTGTCTTAAGACTAAGACAGGCACAACATCCAGTCCCCGGACGTTAATTCATCATTTGTGCAAAGTTAAAACCACATTTCACTAATGATAAATTTTTCGGCCAGGCTGGGAATTAAACCTGGGACCCTTAGCTCAGTAGACAGACATGATACCGACTACGCTAAGGTAACAGTTTAAACCGACATCACAAACAAACAAAAAAATGCCAAGTGGGGAATATTTCATTAAGCCCGTATCACACGACACTAGCTCGTACTTGAAATCCAGTGTGCTAGCTAGCGCTAGCTAGCACGTCATCATCTAGCGTCGTGTGAATCAGAAAAAGTATACTGGTTCTGCCACTTGGTACTGGCTACCATACTAGTTTTGAGGATAGAACAGGCGCTATTTTCGTACTAGTTCTGACACTAGTCTGTGTAATTCGACCAATCAAAGCGCGCTGAGACTTTGTGAGTTTGTGTGGAGAAATAATAGAAATGGCGCCGACATGGTCATCGGATGTTATTTTGTTGGTGGCAGAAAATTATTCTAAATATCCTTGTTTATATAATACCAAATTTCCACAATATGACAATATATTAAATATATATTTAATTAAAAACATGTTATCTAAAAATGACAAACTGTGTTCCAGACCCAAATTTAATCTAAATAAACTTGATAGCATGCCAATTTGGGTGGTTGCTTTTTTAGAATATAAAGTGTGCGTAGGCCTAAAAAAAGAACATGTGTGTGTTAAGGATACTGTACTTGGACACCCATAGTCTTAGGTGCCTCTGACCACATCGTAAATAAATCAATACAAATTTGGGAAGATACTAAACGTTAGAGTCACCCTGAATGTATCCTACCTAACCTCCGAATGTATCATTTTCAGTATCCCGCGATCATTATTTCGTCTTTCCAGCCAGTTCCGTGCCCATATTATTTTCCTACGCTCCCTCTCATAATTTTCAATATCATTATTAATAATTAATTCAGCTGCTTCACCCAAAATTAATAGTTGATGTTCCATAAATATTTGCACTAGAACCTAGTACCAAACTAGCAGCGTGTGAATACTCTAGTACCGTTTCTATTGTACTAGCTAGTATACAGATATCTAGGCGCTAGCTAGCACACTTTATTTCTAGTACAAGCAAGTGTCGTGTGATAGTAGCTTTACGTCAGCTCGCAATCGAGCCATACCGACTGAGTGGGTCGCCGTCTGTGAGCGAATAGGGTGGCTATAGGGTGTCATCTGTTCAGCATATCGAACCCTTCAGCCGTTCACAGATAATCTGGAAGCAGCTGGGATCGAACCTGGGACCTTTGGATCTGTAGCCAGGAACTCTGACTACTAGACCACGGGAAACTAAGTGTGGCAGTGAATTTTCTAGTAGTTCCATAGAGTAGGTAAGTAAGTGTTTGTTTTCTAAACCTTTTGCGGGCCAGATAAAATTAGTCGGTGGACCGGATCCAGTTCCAGGGCCGAGAGATACTGACGGTTGGTGTACCACGAGAGGGTAATATTGCTACCTTTCAGTGTGGACAGAGTGTACCTATGATATAGTAATAAAAAGTTAAATGCTTTGAGACTAAGCCAATTGTTTTATAGTCATAGTTTATATAACAGTCAAGGACACGTAGCTATTATCAATAGCCAAGTTTTTACTGACTGGTTTTTATTAGAAATCTTAAGATTATTATCCTGACCTGGATCCACTATTTAAATTTTTTAGGTTAAGGTTTGGATATGAAAAACAGCAGATTTATCACCTAAGATAACATAAATGCTTCTTTAACAACCCATCTGACCCGCTTGAGTGATCAAACGGTCTAAGGCATCACTCTCATGTTAGACTTGCCTGCTGATCCCAGTCCGGAATACTGAGGGCGGTTTTCCCTAAACAGTTTCCCACTTTCTTCCCACGTGACCTCAGGAAGATTACCTCTAAAATGCTTCCTTCCTCATCCAAACCCCATTATAGAAATAATCATAGGTAGCCTCCTGATTTTGAACAGTCCTGATTGCGAACAGTCCAGATTATGGACACGCCATATTGCTATACCATCCTGCCCCTAATTTGATAATAGGGGTGGCCCACGAGGGCCTAGAAGTCATACGTTATTTCAGCCTCGTCAGTCTTAATTTAACTAAATTACATACACGAGTATTTCTAGGTTAGGTTAGGTTAGGTTAGGTTTGGTTAGGCTAGGGTAAGCTTGTTCAGGAGGAAAGCCCCGGTGGCCGGTGGGTGCTACTAGTAACCCCTTCCACCCGTGTCACCACCCTCACGTAGGAATTCCCGCGAGTTGCTCTTTTACTTGTTCGCAATTTGAACATTGGGTATTTAGGTGGCCATAACATTTTGCGTGTATTCCGCAATTTGGACGAATTTTGCCCTGTTCGCAATCTGGACTGTTTGAAATCAAGATACAACCATTATCATGTATGTGTATAACCTAAACAAGCGGTAAGACGCAGTAATAAAATAATATAAAGTCCATCTCAAGGCCGGGATATTAAATACTTGTTTACATCCGAATCATGAATAAAGTAAGTCATGATTTTTATAGAAAGTAAGGGAGGCTAGCTTAAGGGTTTCATGCGTCCATAGACGAGACTTTAAAATTTTCACCCCAGTTGTATTCTGTGTAATATAAATAAACCACACCCCCTGTATAGTGCAAAATAATAATGTGCCAAAATACTAGTCAAAATGAATGGTAAGAAACAATCGCACAAATGTGTTCATATTGTATATTATAGCTTTGAATGAAATGTTCAAAAATAGATTTTCAGTAAGTTACCTTTAAGTAGGCTTACCTCAACACATCATTTTGTTAATCACAGTAAATTACTTACCTACATACATACCTAATCACACCATTCCCCTGCGGGGTAGGCAATAAACTGTGCAAATACCTCAAAAAACAAACAACTCCGTACTTAATCCATCCTCACTAACTTTCTCCACACTTCCCTATCCTTGCATACTCCTTTCGTTTCAACAACATGCATACACCGAGTAATACATGTTCTTTTATTCTTAAAACTCTTAATGATTCTTTTTTTCACACATTTGTCTACAACAATTAGCCACGTCTTACATGGCCTACCCCTTCCTTTTGATCCACACACTCTACCTTCATATATTTGCTTCATCCCTCTATCGACACTCATCCTCTTAACATGCCCAAAATAACGTAAGACGCTTCTTTCACACTGACCTATTGGATTCCCTTTCAAACCGCACTCCTTCAGCACCCATTCATTCATTACTTACTCTGTCCATATGAGTTTTTCCACATACATTTCTTAGATATCTTATTCAAACCACATCACCTTGATCTTGTGTTTCTCCTGACAAACCCACGCTTCATAACCATAAAAACAATGTTGGTGTTAACACACTTTTATAGACTATCATCTTTGCCTTCATTCTTAGCAATAGTCTACATACATCCAACTACTCTCCTAGATGTATTTACCAGGCTGTCGTTTTCACTATCCATCCTTCCATTTTTACAGAACATTCTGTCCAGATACACAATAAACTTTTTGTATACATTCGTATCAATTTTAGATCAAACTGTTCAAAAATTAGTTAGTCATAAACTACCCTAAAATTATTTTTAACTTGAGAAAATAAAAACGTATCCTTAATTTTAATAAAATACTATCCCCAGATACCCATTTTGATCCCAAAATCTTCAAGACTGATTCGAAAAATTTCAAATTGTATATAATTTGTCGTAAGTAAAACTATCCCTAAATTTGTTAATTTTAGGAAAAAAATAACATTATTATCGATCATGTAAAATAGTCCTTCGATACCAATTTTGAACAAAATTATAAAGCAATTTAAAAAAATTATATAACAATATTAAGTTAATAGCATGCTTAAAAGATATCTATTTTGAACCAAATCACTAGAGCCATTTTTTTTAAATATTCAAATTAAAAATAACCGTCATCAATAAATTACCCTTTAACGAATTTTTAGCCAAAAATCAAGTATACCTATACCTACAGTGTTATTTTTGAGGTCAAACACTCCCTAGGTATCCAATTTAAACTAAATCAGTAGATCCATTTTCTAAAAATTTGAAATTTAAAGAAATCATTCATCAGTAAGCTGCCCTTAATGTGAGAAAGAGGGTCAAAATAAAAAAGTCCCAAAACTATATATCAATTTTTAACAGAATCCATCAAATCTTTCCAGATCTCTATCCAGGGACTGACAGACAGACATTGGTACAGACAGAATTATAAAACCACTTTTTTGGGTTCGCACACACATAAAACGTAATTGTAAAATGCAAGCCAATGCTGTCCAGGGGCAAATAGTAGAGATAGTGTTTATATTCATCAGCGGAAGAGGGAAAGTGTAAGTAAACTAGGGACTTTGTAGGCTGAACTATTCATTAACGTCCTTTATTTTATTTCGTATTGACATAATTATGATAGTGTTTTTTGAGAGCTTACGAGCGTTACATTGAAATCATCTCTGTGATGCAGTCAGCTAGAAATCGTAAATTTACCCGAACACTATTGCACTTGGATCATTTCTGATTAAACCTTAATGGAGATAAAGAGTGAATAGAAATTCCTAATACTGAGCTTTGTTGAAATATTAGATGATATTTGGATGAAAACTGCATTGAAAAGGCCGTTTTGGACCCTTTTAGAATGGCTTCCCAGATAAGCACTGTGCACAAATCTTCATTCTCTCATAAAAGAGACATACTGTAGTTATTAACAAGAAACTTTGTTGCTTTGTCCCCCATCGTCCCCGCGGAAAATTTCGAGTAATCATTCAAATACGAATGCACTGCACACATTTCTGGCACATTGTATGTGTTTTCTTTTCACTTTTAGTCCCATACTTCGCGCGCGCGCATACACACACACACACACACACAACACACAAACGCAGATGCGAGTCGGGAGCTGAGGTAGGCCTGCTTATGAAGAACGCTCTTGAAAGCGTCTCAAGTTAAGTTGTGATCAGTTTTGCGAAATATCATCGAAATCAACAAAAAAGCAAAGCGCTAAAAACAAAAATTCCACTGGTATTTAAATTTTTCCGTTTTCCTCGCGAATATAAGAAGTAAATGTTACATTCCTTCATGGCAGAAACTTTTTTTTTAATCTGTCAGTTGACAAAAGGATGTTACAAGGTGCGGTCTGTGTTTATGGACAAACTCCAAGGTATCTTGACAGCTGTGAAAGACGATCCAGGATAATGTATGCAAAAACGTTCGCCAGTCGTTAAGCTCAGGATTTATAGATTTTTCCTTGCGGCAACAATTTGAGGCCTCTTTGTAGAGACGGGGTGATCACAGGTGGGTTTATTACGACCGACACGCTCAACAGGCTAGGCCCGGATTTAAGGTGGGTGTTTAGGGAACATGAGGAAAGGTCAGTGTTTTTGCAGTTTTTATAGAAAAACATTTTTTGCCAAAATAAATATAATATTTCTCCAGTAGAAACAAAAGTTTAATTTTTTTTTCATATGGTGATATCAATAGTTGTTATTGACGACAGAGGTTAACAACCCAGGCCCTTCACAAACGGTTTCAATTATATATATATATACACACTAGCACCTTGCTAATCAGAACAAATTGGGACCGAAGCTTGTTCGGATTAGCGAAAATTCGGATTAAGCTGAAGTGTACTGGAATATAGTATTTTCACGAATTTTAAATTACAGTTAAATGAGTTTAACCAAATTTTCTTGAATTTAACTGACGTACAACACGTGATACATACTGTAATTATTTTTAGTCACAGGAAAACACATTGTGTTAATTACAACATGTAAACAATAATTTATTATCAGAGATTACTGTTTCTTATCATTCTCTTTTTAACTTTGAGCTTGTTAAACAATAAAATATATCCCATCTGACTTAATTTTTTTCTCCCACATTTTTCGGAAAATGTGTTCGGATTATCCGGGATTTCGGACTATCAGGTTTGGGTCTAACGAGGTTTTACTGTATATACTTTTCTTTTAACCCTATAGATTGCAGTTATGGTAAGATGTTTTTTTAATTACTACAGTATTTCCATTTTTATTTATTTCTATCAAAATATTACTTAATTACCAATGACTAATTTTTGTTTTGAACAAATCTAATTTATTGTGATGACAATACTTACATATTTTATTTATATATTTAACATTGTGCTTTTAACTGTTAATTTCTTTATACAAAAATGATGATGCTGAAACGTTGAATAGAAAAACACTTGTTAAATGTTGGGGCCTCCAACTTTTTATAGCACCGGGACATCCACAACTCTAAATCCAGCCCCACAAAAGTGGACCACGCAGACTAAACGTCAAGTTCATGTAGTTACTGGTTTAGTGGTGATGTTGAAAGTTTTGTTCGAATCCTGGCTGGGTAAAGTGAGTTTTTTTTAACCAAATGGATTCACGCAAATGTGGGTATATTTCCTCCAAATTCTATCCTACTCATTCCTAACACATTGGTGTTATGAGGGTAGTCAGGACGGTAAATAAAATGTGGTGTGAATTTAAAAAAAACTAAGGCAAGGAGTGACGGTCCTCAATTTAATTTTTTAAATTTTATTTGCTTTTTGGTATGTTTCTTTTTTTAATATTATTTTTTAAATACAATTATCAATGGCTTTATTAAAAAAGTGGAGGTGAGTAAAGGTTTTCAGAAAAATGTATCCGTATTCGCGTGGAGATGGGATGTGAAAACTCAGAGAGATAAACCATAATTATCTAAAATATCCTTTACAGTTCCCCGGCCGAGAATAGAAACTCAACCTCCCCGTAACCATCAACCCAATATATTGCGGGACTGACACCTTACACTGCGCGACCACGTTTGAAGCATGTTATCAATTGGTACCAATCCTTAAGGCTGATTGGTTAAGGAGGCAGACTACACATTTAGAGGTCCCTGGTTCGATAACAGGTGAAGCTAGAAAAAATGTTCAATTGTGACACGCATGGGGTGGTTGTACGGTCTAAGACGTCCCTTTCGCAGTAGATTGGATTGCCAGTGATAAGGAGTTTGAGGATGTTATTCCGGATATGTGTACTGGAGTTTATTTTACCAAACGATTTCTCACTCTCCCTCCATGAAATTTCGATTATATTACACCATTAATAATAATAATAATAATAATAATAATAATGCTGACCTGCATCAGTATCCGCATGGTCTAACGCGCTATTCTCGTGTTGGGGTTCAATCCTGGTTGGGTGCACTGAGGGTGGTTTTCCCTAAACGGTTTTCCACTCTACCTGCACGTAAATGCGGGTGCATTTACTCTAAAATAAACCTTCCTAATCCCTAAAACATTAGTGTAACAACTACATAGGCGTATAGCCCAAACGGATAGTAAGACGCGGTGCTAAAAAATTAATAAAAACAAAAAATATAACACTTTTTTTTTATTAAATTCATTATATTGATACAATTTTGTTTCTCTATTTGTGATTTTGTTACTCTTCCAACTACAATGATTAAAATTGTGATTTCAAGTCAAGTCGTCATATATATATTTTTTACTGCCATGTCTTACTAACCGTTCGGGTTATGCACCTATGTACTAATCTACACTTATACGCTAGGGTTTAGAAAAAACCCACACTCAGTGCACCCAGCCAGGATTGAACCTCAATTTCCCCGTTTTCGGCAGTCTATTCTAACACTAGATTAGCGCGTTAGACCATGTGGCTACCGAGGCGGGTTTGAAAATTTGTGAAGTATTTTGTCTATGCACATCCAGGCTATCAACATTACGTTTACAGCCTCCATCGGTGGTTACATGGTTTAACGCGTCACCCTCGTGTTAGGTTGATTTTCCTGTAACGGGGGGAGTCGGTGTTCTAATCCTGGTTGGATGAACTGCGTTTTTTTCCCTTATTTCCCTTCCACGCAAATATGGGTACGTCCACTTATAAAACTCTACCCTTCTATTTCTTATTACATTAACGTAATTTATGTGGATACGAACAGGAACTGAAGACGCGGTCGAAAACAAATAATTATGTTTCTAGATTCTACCTTTCTCATCCTTACCCACAACCATCTCATTGTCCATGTGTTTGTAATGACATGTTGTTATGAGTTTTCTGCCAGTGAAAACGAATCTTGCAAAGAATCGCAAGGACGAAAAATTATATCGTGATGTTAGAAGGAAAGGCATCAGAGCGTGCCGACCAAAAGAAGATAAACCCGCGGGATGCCAACATTGCGAGACAAAAATACTCTGAAAGTTGAAATAGGCCTAAGAAGAAAGCTTCTTTTTTTTTTTAATGTCTTCCTCAGTGTTACAAAACCGGTGTCACTTTGTATGCTACTGTCTCGACATCTAAGGCTGGGTTTACGTTCATGCATAACGCATAACTAATAGCGAATAGTGCATAACACATAATGGCAAGAGGTTAAGACATATTATTTTATATGAAAGGTTTTTTTTATCACCACGTCTTGCTACCTGTTCAGGTTATACTCATGTATGATAATAATTATTATATTGGGGTAGGGATGAGGAAGGAAGAATTTTTATAGATAATCTACCAGCATCTGCGTGGAAGGAGAATAGGAAACCACTTAGGATAAATCACTCTCAGTAGAACCGGGCGGGATTATAACCCCGGTCTCCCCGTCTTCAGCAGACTAGTATAACACGAATGTGACGCCTTAAGGGCCCATCTTTAAATTACGTCGGGGTTTTGGGGGGGAGTGGGGTTAAGTAGACTATTTTCTTACGTTTTATTACAAGTCGGAGGATTAAGAAGGTTATATTTAGAGGAAGTGTATCTGCATTTGCGTGGAGGAATATTGGAAAACCATTTTGGAAAACAACCCTCAGTAAACCCGACCGAGATTCGAACCTCGACCTTACCTTCATCGGCAATCTAGTCTACTGCGAGAGTAGCGCCTTTGACTATGCGGCCACCGAAGCGGGTAATTTTTTTTATCTTGAAGTATTTTTTTGTAAACTTATTTTTTATAAATCCTTACAACCTAGACTATGTCATGATCACGAAAATGGCCTGTAGGAGTCTTCCTGCCAGGATGTAAGTTTTAAAAAAAAAATCTTTGTAGAATATGTCTATCTAGAAGAAGAAACAAGTAAAAGGTAATATTAAAAACAAGTCAATGTTTTCAAGGCGCAAATAGTATAATGACTGTGTAAACTCGTCAGAAGAAGAGGGGAAGTTCTATCTGTAGATAAACAAGAGACCTCGCAGGTGAACTGATTCATTCTCTTCCCTCTCTTTCTACATCGTACATTGTTGTTTAAGTGTGAAAGCGCTTAAACTGCTTAGGCGCCTCAAGTTAAATTGCAACCCGCTTCACAAAATAGATTCGGAATCGCAGGTAGGCGACATCGCTAATTAAGGGAGGCCTTATCTAGTAGAGCAAAGCGTTAAGGCCAATTTTCTATTCATAATAAACAATCGATTGAAGTAAGATTTTATATTTTAATCACTACGTTCCATTATAAACCGCTGTATTGTTCTATCTGGAAACCTACTATTAACTATGCGTAATGCATGAATATAAACTTAGCCTTAGTAATACAAAGCTGCGATCAAGAGTTAATTGAAATGTAAGGCTTTGCTGTAAAAAATATATACATAGTGCCACATTTTTTTTTAACAACTAGTATTTTAACCTGACGGAAACGATAAGAATGGTAACGATGTTACATCAGAGGACATGATACTTGTGTCCATTTCCCATGGAATATAGTCCTCGTGATTGAAGGTAAGATTAAATTCTTCGGTAACTAGGTTAAAGGGGTACAATTCTCAGAACCGAATAACCGGGGAATTAGATAAAAGTCTACACTCGAACCAAAAAGGCGAAATGGGGTTTACTGCGTTCTTCATTTTACAACAGAAAAATTGGGACCAGTTTAATAGTTTAAGTTAAAAAAATGTTTTTTTTAAATATGCTAAAACTGTTTTACTGGTATATTATTATTATTATTATTATTATTTATTATTATTTAGCATCGCGTCTTATACCCTTTCGGGTTTCAAGCTTATGTACTAATTACGCTAAGTGGATTAGGAATGAGAAGGTTGAATTTAAAGGAAGTGAACCCACATTTGCGTAGAGAGGAGAGTGGAAAACCATTTAGGAAAAAACCATCCCCAGTTCACCTGACCAAGATTCGAACCACGATCTCGCCATCCTCGGCAGTTGGCTCAACATAAAACTAGCGCGTTAGCCAACTGCGCCACCGAGGCGGGTTTTACTGGTATTAATTCCGAACTGTAGAACGTACTGAATTGTAGTTTTCTGCATTTTATATTGACAACAGTGAAATTTAAATCGGTTTAATAGTTTTTTTAAATTTTCTTTATCAATTGCTGCTAGTCTTGGAGTCCCGGGTTCGATTCCCGGCTGGTACCTTTGGGTATTTTTCCCTTTATGAAAATATCCCCACGGTCATCAGGTTTTAGTTAATTAGGCTTAAGTTAGTTAAGACTCACCCGGCTCCACAACATCATAATAACTATCCACGCGCGACTACCACCACTAATTTTTTTAGCACCGCGTCTTACTAACCGTTCGGGTTATACGCTTACGTACTAATTACGTTGATGGTTTTTATGGATTAGGAAGGTTATATTTAGAAGAAAGTGTACCCATATTTGCATGGAGAGAGAGAGTAGAAAACAATTTTGGACAAACTACCGTCAGTACACCCGACCGAGATTCGAACTTCGATCTCCCTGTCACCGGCCATCTAGTCTACTGCGAGAGTAGCGCGTTAGACCATGTGACCACCTAAGCGGGTAGCTAATTCTAAAGATTTTAATGAGCACTTTAAACCCAAAATGTTTTTACAACTCTAAATAAGGATTAATTTGACAAAGGGAGGGGCTTTGTGCCTCAAACATAAATCCTAATGGAAAAGACGTGTTGTTTTGGAATATAAATAAAATAAACGTTGACAAAAACATTTTAACTGTCATGCATGAATCATTAGCTAGCGCCTTGAGACTTTACCCGTGATTTGGTGGTTAGGGAGTCGAGCCGGTATAGTAATTCATAAACCGGTTTTAGTAAAATAAATTGTTTCGTCAATAAACTCAGATATATTTGCAGACTAAACCAAGCGATATTCCCACACTAAAATAGGATATTGCACTACCAAGATTTAATAAAGTATAGTATATTTGGTAGGAACAAAGTAGGAGTTAGTTATTAAAGTTACTAAAACCATGTAAATATAATTCATACATAAGTCTGCAACTGTCACTTTTGATAGATTTACCAATACCTATAAAATAACACAAATAATATACTAAAATGTTATCGATGTTGGCCGCAAAGAAATATGTTTGAATTTTCTCTACTATTCTTCCAACCAAAATCAGGGTATTGGTGGGAATATGACGCAAACTAAATAAAATATTTCTCCAGTAGAAACAAAACGATTTTAATTTTCTTCACCTGGTAATATCAACAGTTGTCGAATATCTGTCATGAGCATTGCGGCATTAGATGAGAAACTTTTTAAATGAATAGAAACAGTTGTCATTAAATTCTCGGACATCCTTGACAGATATTCAACAACCGTTGATATCACTACGTGAAGAAAATTAAATTCTAAGTCTCTACTCAAGATATATTTAATTTATTTTTTGTCAAAAAAAGTTTTGCTATAAAAACTGCAAAAAAAACAGTGCATGTTTCTTGCGTCCTCTACACTACCACCTTAAATATCCTTCCAAAACGTTTAATTCTCACGTGTTTCAATTCTTACTACCCGACCAGGTCATTCGTGTACTTATACCTAATAGAATAAGGATCGTAAAGGTATAATTTATTAGAAATGTATCTGAATTTAGGGGGAATAGAGAGGGGATAAGACAATTTAGGGCAAAAACAACTCAATACACTTGACCGAGATTCGAAGCATGACCTTCAAGTCACCATAAAACTATACAATACGAGACTGACGCCTTTGTATTCGTACCCATAGTTGTGAGTTTCCTAAAGTTAATATCAAATTGGACCCCGCGCGGGTGGTAAAACGAACTAAACGTAAATATCTGATCTCATTTGATTAATTTTATGACGTTAAGGTCGGGGTTTGAATCCTGTCTGAGCGTGATGAGGGTGGATTTTCTTAAACTTTTTTCACTCTTCTTTCACACAATTGCGGGAACTTTTCCTATAAACAATACCTTCTTCATCCCTTCCTAATTAGTGTAACTAAACGCGAATAGGTAGGACTGGAAAAGACGCAGACTTTGAACAAAATGAAATGGACAACATACACTGCCTTGAAGTGGGGAACAGAGATCAGGGCTCTGCCCACTAGGTCACTATCTTGAAGCGGGGCACACAGAGAGAAGAGACGAGCGCCCTTCCCACTAAGACACTTCACACACTGCCTTGAAGTGGGACCAACATATAGAAGAGGCCAGTGGTCTGCCCACTAAGACACTTCACACACTGCCTTGAAGTGGGACCAACATAGAGAAGAGACCAATGATCTGCCCACTAAGACACTTCATACACTACCTTGAAGTGGGACCCACATAGAGAAGAGATTAGTGCCCTGCCCAATAAGACACTCCATACACTGCCTTGAAGTGGGGAACACAAAGAGAAGAGACTAGTGCCCTGCCCACAAAGACACTTCACACACTGCCTTGAAGTGGGGCCAACAGAGAAGATACTAATGATCTGCCCACTAAGACACTTCATACACTACCTTGAAGTGGGACCCACATAGAGAAGAGACTAGTGCCCTGCCCAATAAGACACTTCATACACTGCCTTGAAGTGGGACCAACATATAGAAGAGGCCAGTGGTCTGCCCACTAAGACACTTCACACACTACCTTGGAGTGCGACCAACATAGAGAAGAGACCAGTGCCCTGCCCACTTAGACACTTCACACACTACCTTGAAGCGGGACCCACATAGAAAAGAGACGAGCGCCCTTCCCACTAAGCCACGGCCGGTTCAATGACGACGACTTGCCACAAGTCTGTCCTCACCTGATGAACAAGGCCGAACAACACATGGCCTCAAACACCGACCAGCCGAACCAGTGTTAATGGAAAGCGAACACCACGCGTGGAATATCCCCATTAATTGAAGGAACAGTCAACATTCGTTATTATTAGGCAATCGCTTTTTGTTTTGATGAACATTCGCCGAGTCAGTAAACTGATGACTGTTACGAAAAAAAAGAATAAACTTTCCTTCTCGGAAAAGTCAGCCGAGTGTTTAGAGTTTTGATTGTGCCGGTTACCCGAACAGCGGTTCACAGGAAAGCGCCATGATCTTTTTCTTTTATCATGGCGTCTTTTTTTGTTTTATTCTTAGCGCCGCGTCTTACTACCCGTTCGTTCTATAAGTTTATGTACTAATTACGCGGTCCCTGCACAGATTTATCTGATTGCCGAACCCTTCCTTCACCTCTGACAAGACGTGTATTAATCACAACTTGTGAATGTGAGGAATGCCAGGCCTCCACCGTGGTTCGGATCCCACGTTAAACTGTAGGTACTCCATTTCATCTCACAATCACCCAACCATTACACATTAGCGTAAGTGCGTATAAACCGAACGGGTAGTAAGACGCGGTCCTAATAATAATAATAATAATAATAATAATATAATAATAATAATAATAATAATAATAATAATAATAATAATAACAATAATAATTACGCTAATGGTTTTAGGGATTCGGAAGGTTATATTTATAAGAAATATACCCACATGTGGGTGGAGGGAGAGTGGAAAACCTTTTTGTAAAACATCCTCAGTACATCTCACCGGAATTCGAACCCGATCTCCTTATCATTGGCAGTCCAGTTTATTGTGAGAGTGACGCCTTAGACCATTCAACCAACCGAAGCGGGTAACGCACAAATCAAATGCTAACGTAACCTATTACACAAATTACAAGCAAACTTAATCTAGTACATGAATTACAGGCTAACTTAAGCTAGTACACGGGTTGAAGGCCTACTTAATCTAACACATGAATTACAAGCTAGCTTAACCAGCACACGAATTACAAGATAATATAACCTGGTATATGCGTTACAAGTAAACTTAGCTCAGCGTACGAATTACAAGCTAACATAACCCCCCACTTCCCCCCCCCCCCAAAATCATTATTTACTCACATTGGTGGGCATGCGGTCTATACTTCAACCCCTATTAAATAGGCTTGACAAGGTTGAGGCGATCAGGATTCGAATCTCAACCCTGTGTATTGAGCGTGATTTTTTTTTCCGTAAATTTCCCAGACTACCTCCAAGAAAATTTGGGTAGATTTGCTTAAGATTCTACCGACCTCATGTCAACTCCATCAATGTAATTAAATGCGAATAGGTGGGGGGGGGGGGATCCTTATTACTTTAAGTACCACCTTGAAACAAACCTGGGTCCTTTAGATCCGCTGTCAGTATCCAAAACCACTTAAGTGGACAAGCTCAACATTTAGGTAACCCCGCTTTAAATGGAAATAGCATGTACCGACATTTTTATTTAGGTTAGAAAATCAAAGTTCTACAGTGTTAAAAGTTGTCTACAATAAATCATTGGAAGTTCATTCTACATTTACTATTAGGTATACTTTATATAAAGAAAATTTACATCCATTACTGTTTCTAGCCTATGGCCTGGGTAAGTTTTTTATTCAAGTCATATATTTTCCTAGGCCTGTCGTAGCTCCACATGCCCTCATATATATATATATATATATATATATATATATATATATATATATATATATATATATCCTCGTCTTACTACCTGTTAAGGCTATACGTATATATGATAATTATTACTCTAATGGATTAGAGATGAGGAAGGAAGCAATTTATAGGTAATCTACCCGCATTTGCGTGGAAATGGTAAAGCTGTTTAGAAAAAAACTCAGTAGACCCAACAAGGATTAGAACCTCAATCTCTACATCGTCAGTAAGCCAGTCTAACACGAGAGTGAAGCCTTAGATCGTTCGGCCAGTGAAACGGGTGTCTACGATGTTAAAAGATGTCTGCGATTACTCACTGGGAGTTCATTCTATATTATTTACTATTATTATTACTATTAGCACCGCGTCTTACTACCCGTTCGGTTTATACGCACTTACGCTAATGTGTAATGGTGGGGTGATTGTGAGATTAAATGGAGGACCTACAGTTTAGCGTGGGATCCGAACCACGGTGGAGGCCTGGCATTCCACACATTCACAAGTTGTGATTAATACACGTCTTGTCATAGGTGAAGGAAGGGTTTGGCAATCAGATAAATCTGTACCGGGACTGAGGATTGAATCCCGGACCCCAGCACAGAAGTCTGACACCTTACCCCTAGACCACCAGGTCACCTATTTACCATTGTGTATGTAAATTGTATTTATTTATAGTTACGAATCACGATGAATAAGTAAACGCATATAAATGCCAATTTAAATTTAGTTCTAGCAGTCTTAGACAAATTATTACTAACTAATACTCATTTAACTTCTTTCCCAAACGTACAATCACTTCACCCGGTTATAATAGTGTTGAAAAAAATTGAAAATTGAATTGAAATAATTATTTCAAAGTACAGGATGTATCAAAACACTGCTGTATACAATTTTTGTTTTCTGATCTATGATATATAATTTCCATGATTTTTTTATTGCTGATAACAAATTTATAAAGATAATTTTTCTACCACCCACATATTTATCAAAACAAAATGTTTTTTAAATTTTTTTAGTAATATCTATTATGAGTGTTTAATGAATTGTCTTGTTTATTTATTCCTGATAAGTTTATTTTACCTCTATTATTTCAATATTTAATTTAATTAAATTGTATTAAATAATAAAATACAACACTTCATCGTTATATTTTATATTTGCGTGTCAAAGAACAAATATATATTTATCTTATAGGGATGATAGTGAGTCCGATTAACTCCATTTTAGAGAAACTGAGCAGAAAGCCAATGAAATAATCTTAAAACTAGTCAAACAAGTAACTTTTCAACCTGATCATTGAAGTGCTCATTAACTATATGAAACTGACTATACAACATGCCACTAACTGTCAAGAGTCAGTAAACATTCAGTGTGCTTACATCAGTAGTTGAGTTTAAACATGTAATTAATTTTGCCTCGAAAGTATGAAAATGATGTTGACAGTTTTTATTACCTGTGGTGGCTATACTATAAAATCTAATCGCAAGACTATGACAACATTAATTAAGAAACTATATTTTAGCTCTAATTTGGGTGAAAAAATAGATGACTAGTATAAACCTCGAGCTCCTCACATTGTCTGTAGCAGGATATTTGAGAGGATGGTTGAAAGATTCTCGGAAGTCTATGCCATTTCTTGTACCAATGATCTGGAGAGAACCAAAAGATCATTTGACAGACTGTCACTACTGAGCTATCTGGAATTTTCTTGAAATCTATACATAGTACATAATATCCATCGTTCCCTTCCGCCATAAGACCAGTGTTTCATAGTCAAGGCCTGCCCGTTCTTAAAAACCACCCGAAACATGGTGCATTGTTGATGACAACAATGGTGACAAGCTGGCCTCTAATGGAACAGAACATAAACGATCCGGAATTTCAGCCCTCTACATCAAATGGACCACATCTCATCTCCGGGCTGAGATAAACAACTTAGTAGGAGACTTGAACTTATCTAAGAGTCAAGCTGATTGTTGGAATCACGATTACAAGGCTGTAAGCCTGCTGCGGAAGCATATAAATATTTCAATATTTTGCTGCAAGCAAAGATATTGCTCAGTATTTTACTTCAGCTTCAATAATGTACAGATATTGATAGGATCATGGCTTCAGAAGGACAAAATTACAATACCAATGAGTGACGACTTTACATTGATTCATCAAAACGTATTATAAAAGCAATCCTTCCTCACAATGGTAACATACATCCTTTCATACCAATTTCTTACGCATTGTACACGAAGGAAACTTATGAAAACATGAAAAAACCGACTTGGCAAAACAAAACTACAAAAAGATCTGTTGGAACTTAAGTGCGGTGACTTAAAAATTGTGGCAATCTTGTTATGCATGCAATTAGGATGTACAAAATATTACTGCTTTATTTGTGAATGGGATAGCTGATTCAAGGACAAGCACTATTCAGTGAAACTTTGGAATAAACAAGAACTGTCCCCGGCGTGGGAGGGAGTATTGCTTGACATGATACTTTAGTTTATTCCGCAAAGTATTCTTACCACAACTTCATAAAACTTGGTTTAGTAAGAAACATTTTTAAAGCACTGAAGGATGACCCTGTTTTTTTTTTTTTTTTATATATATATATCTACAGCAGAAATTACTCCACCTGAGTGAGGCAAAGATAAACAAGGATTTTTTTGCTGTTGATCCACAGATCAAACTTTTGATTATACTCTGAATCAAGTTAAACTAACAGCTTGGAAGGCATTCAAAGATGTAATTAGCAATTTCTTGGGAAACACTAAAGCAAAAAAAATTACCACTAAATCGTGGGAAATCCCCTTCAGTCATATGAAACAATGGGGTGCAACTAAATATTCACTTTTTACACTCACATTTTGATTCTTTTCTCACAAAATCTTGTTGAGGTTAGGGACGAACATGGACTGCGTGGATCTGCATGGATAAAAAATGGATAAACGGTACTAAGGAAAGTAGAGTGTTAGCATGCTGGTAAATTATTACTGGAATCTTCTTATCAGGGATGAGCCCAAGACTAAATACAAATGAAAATCATAGGCTAGATTAAAAAAGTTCATAAATATTATAAATTAATATTGGTTTCATATGTAAAAAAACTAAGTTTTTTTTTAGTTACGTATTTCTTTTTAACCAAGGGTGCTAGAAATATTCTGAATACATATCTGTAAACAGCATGAAAACAGTTCAATAATATGTTTCATACATAAGGAAGCAATTTAAAAAAACGGATAAACAATGAAATTATCTATTCTTGTAGTATCACAAACTTTGTTCTATGTTGGAAGGCTGTCGTGGTTCTCAATTACTTCTCAGAGCGGGTCACAGTTATATCTTTTATTCATTTTATTCAGAGGGTGTGAAAACTTAATTTGAAAAAATTGTACAATGTACTTAAAATGAAAATCAAGCACCTCATACTATTATGAACACTATTTTTATTTTAGGATTCATAGAATAAAAATTATAAAACAAACTTTACTTTAGTTATCAAGAATCTAATGAGAAAAATGAGGGTGATTCCCTTAACAGTTTATTTAAAATCTGGAGTATAGGATGTAGTTAATAATCTGGGCATTTTCAACATGAGCATCTATTAGTTTGTTCTGTAACATTTTTTTTATATTGTTCATGTCAGATAAGCTTGATTCACATTTGTAGGTAGACCCAAACGTAGTTAAAATTAGAATGGCAAATTTCTTACAATTTGGATAACTAGTCGTGTATATTTTTCAGTTTAATTATTTACCGCGGGCCAGACTGACATACTTCGCGGGCCGCCTATTGAGAACCACTGTGTAAGGGTTGTAAAAAAATTTAACGATTTTTTAAGAAATAAATATCTATGTTTTATTTGGTACTTTGGAGACACAGCTACTGTATTATTTAATGGTGGATAGTTTTGTAATATAAACTTATTTTCTTTTAAAAAAAATCATCTGTTTCTTTTTGTTCGGTATCACACTTAATGAGAAGGAGGTTTTCCTTAAATTCACACTCTCCCCTCGACGCAAATGTGGTCATATTTATTCTAAATTTTACCTTCTTCCTCTCCACCCTATTAGGGTTATTAAATGTGTGTAACCCGGATGGGTAGTAAGACGCGAGGCAAACAATAAAAGTGTTACAGTATTATGAGTAAATTTATTCTCACTGTGTAGAAATATAGTAAATTAAATGAGTTGAATATTAATGTCTTACTGAAACCTAAAATCAGTATTATTCACCGTGGGTGAAATGTTTTAAGGCGTTAGACTTGCATTGACCCGGTAATCTTGACAGGGAGGTCAAGGTTCGAATTCCGGATGGGTGCAATGGTAGGTGGTTTTACTAAAGTTCAATTTTCAAAGGAAGAGCCTTTTACCCGACAGCTCGAAAAGCTACTATGTCTATCTTCACATGTTTATACGTCAAGTCATTTGATCTGCAGCTGTCATTTTTGATAGATGTATAAATACCTATAAAATAACACTAATAATATAGTAAAATTTTAACTGAAAATTGCCACAAAAAATATGTATATCTTTTCTAACAGAGTCTTCCAAACAAAAATGTTACTGCACATGGGGTTCCCACTGCTGTTTTTACATAATTTTCCCCATGCGAATGCAGGTGCATTTTCTCTCAGCTACCTTAATTATCCTCACTCCATGGATCAGTCCAAAACCTTAGCTCAGTCGGTATCATGTCTGCCTACTGAGCTAAGGGTCCCAGGTTCGATTCCCGGCATGGCCGAGAATCATTGATGAAAATATGGGTTTACTCTTTCACGTTGATAAATTAACGGCCTGGGACTAGATGTTGTGCCTGTCCTAGTCTTAAGTTATATTATAAGGTATATGAAGTTAACGACAGTCCTTGTGGAAAATATATGGCGTGAATAAAAAACTGAGCCAGATCAAAGGCTGGAAACAGCGATGGATGTAAAAACTCCATGGACCAAGTCATGGATGACCCTTAATTTGAACGTAATAATAATAATAATAAATAATAATAATAATAGTGATTTAAAAGATAATAATAACAGTATTTATTTTATTGGTGATTCTAAATAATGCTCTAATCCAGGGATGTACAAAGTTTCGAAACTTCGACTTGGCTTCGAAAAAATATCAGCTCCGACCTCGCTTCGAGAAAAAAATTCTGCTTCGATGATAATTATTTAGAGTAAAAATATGACAGCTGAAACATTCAATTATTGCCATTCTGAACTTCAATAGTTTTAATGTATATAAGATTACCTAAATAACGTGACATCACAGGTACTTGAGTAAAGTGCTCATCTTAGGACTCGATGGTCGTGGGTTCAAACCCAACAGAGGTTGACGTGTTTTTCTTGAGCGATAAAAGTCCATAGCAAAACTTTATTCGGAGGGAAGTAAAGCCGTTGCCTCATGTAGATTGTGGTATGTAGAAGAGGAAGAAATATTTGATGATAGTAAATACCTTTCCTGGCAAAGTTGGTGGGTCCTTTTCACTCTCGCTCATAGAAATTCTCGTGTGCTGATATAATCAAGCCATTCATAAAGAGCACGTCATATACCATAAATAAATAAGATTAATATATTACTAACTATGGTAAAATATTTTTCTAACCATAAAACTTCTTGCAAAAAAATATTCGAACTTGATTCGGCTCAGAGAATATTTCATATATTTGATTCGAGTTCGTTTCGACTTGAAAAAGCGGACCCTACTCAAAATACTATTCAATCGTAAACAACACTAACAAAACCTGTTTTAGAAATGGATTTTTTTTTGCGGGGTTAATTAACAAATAGCTTTATTCAGATATAATTATATGAATACCAGTTTAGCTACTGAATTATTTAATTTTCTCTTCTCATGTTTCGGAACTTCAGGCCGAATTACCTTAGATGATTTGCCAAAAAAAAAAAAAGCGAATGAATCGAACAATTTATGACTACTAATTTTAGACTACGTTTCGGATTGTACTCGTACTACCAAGGTGAGTGTCCTTTTTAATCTTCTCTGAATTATTTAAGGTGAGCTGGAATGGCACGCGATTTAAGATCAGTATATATCCCAGTTTTTATAACAAAAAAAACCCAACCTTTTTGCGTCACACCTCGCCACCAATCGTTGGAGCCCATTTCAAGAATGCTTAATCGCCACATTTTTAATTTTATGACATTTAAATTACTCTTTATTGAGTGATGACCGCCTCTGTGGTACAGTGATCAGAGTTCCTGACCACAGAGATCCCGGGTTCGATCCACAGCACTTCCAAATTTTATCTGTGAAGTAGTGGTTTTGGAAAGGGGCCAACTCAGCTTCGTGAGGACAAATGAGGAGCTACTTGGATAAATAAGTAGCGGCTCCGGTCTAAAAAACTGAGATTAATGCCCATAGGTTTTGTTGTGCATACCACATGACACCTTCTGTCCGTAGACGTTGGTAATATATTCGCAAAAAGACGTCAGCCACTCGGTCAGTACGACTCGATTACGGGCTGAATGCTTTTTTTTATTTTCTTATTTGTACCATTTAATTGAGCTTTGATTATTTTATGTGCATTGAGTCTTACGCCTATATGGAGTAGGAATGAGGAACTTATAAGAATGGTACCATCATTTGCGTGAAGGGAGAGCGGGAAAAATACCTTCAGTACAACTGGTTGGGATTCGGACCCCGAATTACCCGTCACTGGGAATAGTAGACTAGACCCACCTCGGTGGCGTAGTTGGTTAACGCGCTAGTTTCGTGTTGAGCCAGACTGCCAAGGATGGGGAGATCAAGGTTCGAATTTCGATTGGCTGAACTGGGAGGGGTTTTACCTACATTGTTTTCCAATCTAACTCCACGCAAATGCGAGTTTACTTCCTCTAAATTCAACCTTCCCCATTCTTAACCATTAGCGTAATTAGTACTTAAACGTATAATAATAATGATATAATAATAATAGATAATAATAATAATAATAATAATAATAATAATAATAATAATAATAATAATAATAATAATAATAGACTAAACTAGCTGGTGGCGCACCAGTGGCGCACTCAGAGATTTACTTTGGGGCAGGGATGCTATCAAGGCTGTGGCCAAAATACATTTTCGGGAAAGGGGTGTTTTTGGGGTACATACCTTTGAAACCACCTTAGGCCAACAAAAATGTACTTGTCTGAATATTAAGTGCCTCTAGTAGCTATTTATAATATTTTTATGGCTTACTAATGACAGCAGCTTGGGTAATTTAAGTGTCCTTGCTATTATTTATAGGTTTTTTTCCCCCTACCAATTGGTAATTTGAAGGGAACTTTTAAAGTTTGTAATGGTTGACCTTTTGAATATCTAATCGTAAGCCTGGGCAAGTTTTTATTAATCTCTATTTGCAATCTTGGGGGAGGGGGGGATGTCAAATGCCCGTCTGACCCCCCAAACCTCTTTCTCAGGCGTGTCACTGGTACGTGAGATCGTGCCTTTGGTGAAAAAATAGTTCGTATCTCCCCTCAGTTTATTTTGAACAAAGTGAAGAATAAGAAACGTAAGATTCACCAGGGATCTTAACCAACCGATCCCTCAGTAATTTGTTGAGCAGTGCTTTAAGGTAGAATGCCCTATACTAACAATCTATTTCTTATTCAGAGGTTAACAATACAAATAATTAGCATCATTATATATTTAAATCTATTGTTAGATAACTTCAATATAAGATAATCTCTTTCAGTGGTAACATTGACATTTACATAATTATGGGAGTACTTCTAGCAATAAGTGAGTCAAACTTCTCTTTAATGAAAATGATGTATACTCCGTTTACAATGAAAGTGTATCCTCCTATAATGATATATGTTACTCGTTTACAATCGGAACAGTAGACCTCGCTCCTCATGTTATTATCGTTACTACAGTCTTACTAGTAGTTCTGTGAACAGTAGACTTCGCTCCCTCCATGTTCTAATCGTTACTACAGTCTTACTAGTTAGTTCTGTGAACAGTAGACTTCGCTCCCTCCATGTTCTAATCGTTACTACTGTCTTAAGAATTTCGCTTTTAGTTTTTAAGTTGAAATAACTCCTACAATTTCTTCTTTTGGATTGTAAGTAGGTATTTTTCTCTGGGTGGATAAAGTAATACAGGACACATGTGAAACTATATTAAATAGTTTGTTAAAATTCATATGGAATAATTGCGATTCACGTTATTTAAGTCATCATTCTTACAATACATGTCCAATTTTTTTTAAATAATACTTTCTATGTATTCGATAGATTGCTTCGAATTAAAAATTCAAATAATTCGAAATAAGGAGTTGACAAAAACACTTTTGAACAGCCGCCATATTGATACGGATAAATAGACTGAGACTTAAACAATTTGTACAGTATTCGGCCAAGGTTCAGAGAATATATTTGCCAAATTTCGTTATAATTGACCCAAGAATTTAGTAGTTATCATAGAACAAACAGACGTATATTAGAGCGGTCACCATCATGAAACGGATAGCCAGTACGCAAAACTATTTAGATAAGTTGTTCAGCTTCGGCTCAAAGAATATCCCTGCCAAATATAGTTATAATTGACCACGCATTTCATAGCTATCACGTAACAAATATCCCCACAGTCAAACGAAATGCTAAATGTTCCATTTCAAACAAAACCTCGCTACGCACGGTCATTAGATTCCTGAAATTCTTCAACTCGGCCCAGCGATTTGATACTCAGCCTTCCTTTAGTAGAGTCTGAAATATATTATGATTAATAACATATTCATGAAATTCTTCGCTCGAGTAATTCCTAGACGAACCCAAATCTCTGTTTGAGCTCCACGTTAGGATTTTCCGATTCATAATCCTAGTTCATATTATATAGGTCTCGCTAATTGGCCACTCGTGGGAATTCCCGACTTCAACTGTGACTAACGCAACGTCTGATTTGTTGATCCGCTATCCGCTAGCCAGTAGAACTTGTTTGCTGTTGCAAGCTTGTTTTTTAAAGTTTACTTTGAAGAAAAAAATTGTGACGACATTCTGTGTGGCCTGGAAGGTATTAGCACAATAAAACCACCGTAAGGACAACATACTCAAGCTTTAAGGGGGCGCTTCAACTGTTGAGCTACTTTTTCTCATTTAATATGATTAAATCTAAGCCCATTTCCGGTGATTGAAATTACGGGAAAGTGGCAGAACTGATTTTGAAAAACAAACACTAATTTTAAAGGTTAGAGGTTCAAGATGTTGGCATAAATAGTGGCTTACAACGAAAATACCAATTTTCCTGGCGAGTTTCCAGTTTTTCTGCAGTTTACGCAGTGACTCATCTGTACTATTATTCATTGTTTACATTGCCATGGAAACCCAGGTTGGTGTTTACTTATATTTCGGTAAATAAAATATTTTCTTTTAAACAAAATAGTAGCTCAATTAATACTTAAGGGGTATATTGTAACGAATAAACTGAAAACCGATAAAGGGGACTTTTTATAAGTTATTATCGTTGTGTGACTGGAAAAAAAACGTAAGTTTTGCTAAAAATTTAACACCTCAAGCTCAAAATCTTTGAAATTTGAAAGCCTTTGACGATTAAACCTTTAACTAGAAAGTCGAGTGAGCCTCATTCTACAAAATCTTTCTCATTAAAAAGTTTTGAATACATTTTAGCGGTAGAATCTGCAGCCATCGCTGCAACGATCCACTAGTAATAAATTGAAACGTATTTTAAAAATTGACACCATACATATGTAAAAGATTATACTATTTATTAAATGACGTTGAAATACAACCGGTCTTTCTTATAATCTTAAATTGGAGGAGATTTTTGTTTAAAATCTAAGTATCGTTGGGGTGATTTTTGTGTATAGATTTACTTTTGTGTTCCATGACTGTCATTCATCACTGTTAATATTATAAGGCACATTTACACAGAAAACCGAATGGGCTTGCTAATGGTCTATGTCATTGAATATTTCATACATTATAGTAATTAAATAAATATAGATAACGTAGTTGGGTAAGACAAATATTATTTTAATTGATTCCTTAAAATCATTAGGTACTGGTATGACATCTAACCCTCCTGCGAATATGTTGTAAAAACAGAAATATTCTAATTTTATGGTTAATAACTCGCTTTGCTCGTGGGGCTCGCCCCCAACCCTGTGAGTTTTCTTTGCAAGTGGATGTAAACTAATGTAATTCCAGCGTTGTTTTGAACGTAACAACTTAAAGTACCGGTATTGTATTGTATATACCGCACTGACTTTAAAGTTGCTCCGTTATTTTGATTTTTTTCGGGGGTTAAAAACTAAAATTTTTAACTTTTTGGAATTTTTCCGTCGGCTACAGGCTAGAATCTAAATTTTGCCAAATTTCAAGTTTCTAGCTCATCTGAAAGTGGGTAAACCTTAATGTCAGCGAGTGAGTGAGTCAGCCATGTAGCTTTATAGTAGTATAATATTAATAATAGTTTTTTCATAAATAACCGTAAAGACAATTAAATATAATATAAACACATGATGCCAACAAATTATGATTTTAGATAGATTTATTTTCTAATGAACATGACTTAAAGCTAAAAACCTACCTGATTGATTATTTTAAAAACTCTTCACTTGATTGGTTCCGAAATCTTTTGGCCGTAGATTTAATCACGATAGTAATAGTAAATTTACTTTATTGACATTTAAGAAACTACACAGAGGACCAATTTTAAAAAAGAAAAATTAATTCCACTCTCTTCTATTATTCACGCATTCTTAAATAGATAGCACCCTTTTGATTTATTTCTTTACGATAATCTCACACGTACACACGCGACAAACTAAACGCCCGTTAAAAAAAAAAAAATCAGCGCTGGTAGTGAAGTTCTAACTGAAACAGAAACGAAATTTCGTAGAACACGTGAATCTCGTCAAGAGACTGTCGCGATACGTCTGTAAGGTATAGCGTGCCACTAGCTACTGAGCGGTTCATGCCTGACTCCAACTGCCTTCCATCGCTAAACGATAGTCAGCTTCAAGCGGTGCTGCAAGTACTTTCGTCGGAGAAGGTGCGCGCGCGTGCAACAGCGACCCAATGCGTCAACAAATTTATTTATTTTTACACCTCGTCTTAGATTACTACTTGGCATTCAAAAAATATTATGTAGAGAGTTATTTGATTTATTATTATTAAAATATTTTGTTAGCTCCGCATCTTACTAACACGTTCGGGTAGAACGCTTATGTATTAATTACGCTAGTGGTTTGAGGGATTAGTAAGGCTATATATTGTGCGTATAACCCGAACGGGTAGTAATACGCGGTGCTAATAATAATAATAATAATAATAATAGTAAGGCTATATTTAAAGGTAGTGTACCCGCGTTTGCGTAAAGAGAGTGGACATATATTAAGGAAAAAATATTCAGTACATCCGACATAGATTCAAACCCCGATATCCCCGTCATCAGCAGGCACAATAATGACACCTTAAACCATTAGGCTACTGAATCAGGTGGGGTGTATTTAAAAAAATGTAAAAGTAAAAAAAATCTAGAAGTAATAAAATAATTTTTGGGAAATTTTATTTAAGTAACACAATTTTGAGACGTTAATCTCTATGAATGAACGAAAATTTAAAAAAAGCCATAACTCCAATGTAAAAAAGCAGTTTTTTTTACCGATAAGTTAATGTAGGCGCTGTATAACTCCTCCAAGGTTGGTAATACCCTTACACGAACTACAGATTAAAAATTGAATCCATAGTGACTTTTTTTCAAAATGTAAAATGAAAGTTAGGTTAGGTTAGGTAAGGTTAGGTTAGGGGCTAGGAGTTTAATGAGATTACAGATTGTTCCGAAATTTATGTGCACCGGCTCACACGTATAATTTATTCCGCGATTCGAGTGCACCCATTGTAGGGCCAAACATTAATTTTTATAGGTTTGGTAATCATAAGCCTGATGATACAAAATGCTATTGTTTCAAAACATGAGGAAAATAGGTCAAACAATTTAGGAGCTAAATTAATTATTAATTAGATAGTTCAACAATAATTAGGCAGAAAAAATTTGAAAAACGACTTTTTCTAAAACTCTTGAAAGCACTTAAAACCTTAATCCTTCTTGATAAGATATCCTAGTAAGTAAATATTATTTATAGTTACATCACATAAAATAACTCGCTTTGCTAGTTGTGGGCTCCGTCCCTAAACCCCCCAGTGAGTTTTATTTGCAAGTGGATATAAACTAATATAATTCCAGCGTTGTTTTGAAATTAAAAAATATGTGTAAAATGTGCAAAATTTATCTAAAATAAAAAAAATCTAGCTTTATCTAAGGTATGACCGATGGAGATACGACAAAAAGTAATATGACCAAACTTATGGATCTCACCAAATCCGTAGCTGCTGGGGCAATCCGTTTTTTGATAGGTCTTACCGTTTAGCCATAAGAGACCTCCAAAGAAAGGTCCGCACCGACTTTAAAGTTGCTCCACCATTTTGAATTTTTTTTTTTCGGGGTTGAAAATTAAATTTTTTAACTTTTTGGAATTTTCTCTTCGGTTACAGGCTAGAAGCTATAAGTTTGCCAAATTTCAAGTTTCTAGCTCATCTGTAAGTGGGTAAACATTAATGTCAGTGAGTGAATGAGTGAGTCAGCCATGTGGCTTTATAGTATTATAAAATGCCTAGATAAGCAAGCCTTATTAAACATGGAATAATGACATAATCAAACAACTACCCGTGCTTTGTTTTCTTGTAGAACTAATGAACATTAATTTGTAACCATTAGATACCATCTTACTTTATAATAAAAAAAAATGGGATAAAAACGTGTTTAAGATTTACTTTTGAGTGTGTGATAAAGATGATTATACTATAAACTAATTGGCTATAAAATTATTTATTTTAAATTAATATTGGTTTTAACCTTGACTTGGAATTGAATCATAATAATTTGATGAAGTTATTAAGTTTCTCGTCTTCGTATAGTGGTTCATACTAGAGTTTTCATTTATATTTTATTATTTAAGGTGGGAGTGTAGGGGTCGCAAGAAAAGTCAGTGTTTTTTCCGTTTTTCTAGTAAAACTTTTTGGGCCAAACTAAATGAAATATTGCTCCAGTAGAAACATAGATATTATTTTTCTTCACACAGTGATATCAACACTTGTTGAATATCTGTCATGAGCATAGCCGTATTAGATGATAAACTTTTTAAATTAAGAGAATAAGTTGTCATTAAATTCCATGACACCCTTGACAAATATTCAACAACTATCGATATTATTATGTGAAGACAATTAAACTATTTGTTTCCACTCGAGAAATATTTTATTTATTTTGAACAAAAAAAGTTTTTATATAAAAACTGCAAAAACACTGCTCTTTTCTCGCTTTCCCTACAATCCCACCATTAACTTGCTCTATCACAAACATTTTTTTAGCTCTAAATTAAATCTAGGATCATTTAGAATTAATTTAGTATCATCGTACGATACGCAAAGATAAAATTGAATCTGAAATCACAGTGATGAGCATGCGGAATAAACGTCAAGCTCGTATAGTCTGTTTTTCTGGTGACATTGAGATTGGGTCTCGAACCCTGGTCAGGTGTACTGAGAGGGTTTTCCGCCCCGTTTCCCACTCTCCTTCCACGTCAATGCGGGTGCATTTATTCTAAGTTATATCTCCCTCATACTTACCTCATTTGTGTAGTTACATGATGATAATCCGAACGGGTAGTAAGACATGGTGAACAAAAAAAATCTTAAATTTGAACGCAAGACGTAGCTGGGGTTGGGGGGGAGGGCGGCGGCTGAGATTCAATCTTACACCCCCTCTGAAAGTCGACAAAAAAATACTGCCTTATTTCTAATTTAAACAAAATGATAAAGTGTTAATTAGTCAAGCAACAAATCTGGATGAACTAAAGATTGATTCACACTTTCGTCTAAAATAGAGAGCAGAATTTGCTTGAGCAGCGCAGCAATTCACATGGTGCAACCCATGTTGCATTGCAACGCAAACTTAAATAAGCTGATTATCAATATATTTCATTTTCTAGTAGATATACATATTATATTTTGGATCATTCTCCCGATGGATGTTTTTAAATTATAACGTTGTGTCGTGGCACAATTCGACACTCACTTTACATTAACGGGTTATTTAAATTCTCCTCACAACGGCCAACGAAGCTGTCTGCTTGCTTCTAGCTCTACAGCGCATGCGCACTGATTTGAGATGGTTGGTTCTGAGATTTGATTGGTTCTCCTGTGCCGGACATCTCTGGCAGAGCGGATGAAGTGGAGATGTGTTGAAAATCAGCGGAACAGTTCGCGCCGATTAAGGCGGAAGTATTGGGATTGGATTGGAGCTAATCACGTGACTACGTTCTGTTCTGCTCTTGTTTTTCGGTGAACGTGGTAAATCCACAGTAAGACAAAAATATTGAAAAATGAAACAGGACGTATTAGCGTGTGTGTGTGTGTGTGTGTATGTGTGTGTGTGTGTGTGTGTGTGTGTGTGTGTGTGGTGTGTGTGTGTGTGTGTGTGTGTGTGTGTGTGTGTGTGTGTGTGTGTGTGTGTGTGTGTGTGTGTGTGTGGGAGAACTGTGGAAGCGGCTAAGTCTTTGAAATTAAAAAAATAGCAACACTCTTTCAACTTGAAACTATTCGAATTGTAGTCACAAATAAGACAGAAAAAAAAAGAATCAGAGGGCGGGAATCAGATAGCCTAATTAGAACGGAGCGGTCGAGCTATCAACCACCAACTGGTTACAGTCTGTGGAAATATAAATAAGGGTAGTTTGAGAACAGTCCGACTGAATATAAGGGCGTGCTATAAGTTATTATTATTATTATTATTATTATTATTATTATTATTATTATTATTATTATTAGCGCCGCGTCTTACTAACCGTTCGGTTTATACGCACTTACGCTAATGTGTAATGGTAGGGTGATTGTGAGATGAAATGAAGGACCTACAGTTTAACGTGAGATCCGAACCACGGTGGAGGCCTGGCACTCCTCACATTCACAAGTTGTGATTAATACACGTCTTGTCAGAGGTAAAGGAACGGCTTGGCAATCAGATAAATCTGTGCCGGGACCGAGGATTGAACCCCGGACACCTAACACAGAAATCTGACACCTTACCCCTAGACCACCAGGTCACCTTGATGTTATAAGTACTATGATATGTGAATGCTTTTAGTTTTGTGAGTTTAGTGTATAGTGTAGACAAATGTTTAGCACCGCACCTTACTACCCGTTCGGGTTATACGCTTATGTACTAATTACGCTTATAGTTTTGGGGATTAAGAAGGTTAAGTTTATATTTATAGGAATGTACCCACAATTGCGTGAAAAGTGAGTGGAAAACAATTTTGCCCCCCAAAAAAATCAGTACTCCTGACCAAGATTCGAACCTTGATCTCTCCATGATTGGTAGTCTAGTCCAACACGAGAGTAACGCGTTAGACATTGTGACCACCAATGCGAGTAATTAGTTAAAGCTTAAATTAAATTGGTTTAACTATTCTGGGTGCTGAATTTTGTTTTCTAAGCTAACACCAGGAATTCCAGTAAACGAACAAAACAATATTGTCTATTTCCGTTTTAAGTAGGAAGAGCTTATTAGATACAAAGACAAAGACAACTGTTTGCGGTACAAATTGATAAACATTTATACATATTGTTGGTTTTATTTATAGGCATTGATAAGATCTATCAGATGTGAGTACTGCAGATTACACGATTTGATTTATATAATTATAATATCAATGTAAACATATTTTTAGGCAAAAAAAATTTAAAATATTTCAACTATCGCTGATATTGGCAAGTTTGAAATAGTTAGTGAATGGTTATTACGATACCATTCAAATTGGGTTTATTTGAAATATTTTACCTGAGAAATAACACTATATAGTATAGGCCTACTTATCTATAGAGGTAAAATGAACGTAAGGGTAATTCACTGAAAACTGTTAAGTGAAAATATTGTTTCCAACTATAATACCCCTATACTATATGAGAAAAATATACAATTTTGTCAAAATTTACTTTTTAATTATACATTTTAGCAGATTTTATACATATGCTCTTGTTACCCGAAACTTATTCCTTAATAAAAAGACGAAACCCTTTCCCCCCTTTGTATCATATGACGTCCCACGATCGCTCCACCCTCTTCTGACGTCAATGAAGGGACCCTGGTAGTTTAGAGGTGGTGCTGAACGTAGGTCAAACATTTATTCACTTCAAAATGATATTCGTTATGACGTATTCTCTCTAATTTAGCAATGCTAAGAGGTTATGTCAGGTAATCAAGATTTTTTTATATCATTAAATGTTGCGAAGTCATAAGGATGTTACAATCACGTGATGGATGCTTTGTTTCACTCGCCATCCCGGCACCAATGCGGATTTGAAGTAGTCTCAACCCCCGTTAACAGAAATCCCCTACAACCCTTGGCACTTTCTGGAACACGATACAAATAATAACTTTAAAATTTAAATAATCAATTTAATATTATATTTATTTTTAATATTCTCTAAGTAAAATTATCAACATGTAACGGACTAAAAATATTATAAGCTTTATTCTAAAAAAAATATTGTTTGTTTGAGATATTTAACGTCCAATTTCTGAACCGAATTATTATATCGGTACACGAGAATTCTATGATCGAGAGCGAAAGGGCCTACCAATTTTTGCTGGGAAAGGTATTTTCACAGGGTGACAATCGACATGGGACCGATGGTTTTACTTTCCCTCCGAGGAAGTTTTGCTACGAATGTTTATCTCTAAAGAAAAATCCATCAAACTCAGTTGGGTTTGAACCCACGAACATTGGGTCATGAGACGAGCACTTTACCCCTAGATCACCAAGGTCGAATTTTCTTTACTATCCAGAGATCGCGATTCTCAAAAAAAAAAAAAAATTAAATTTGTTTACAAAATATGTGCAATGTTTGGCTGTATATAAATGTGTGTGTTTTCGCTCATGAAAAGGAAAAAATACCCGATTAATCACTTTTGTCATCCATTCTTAGTGTGCCTTCAACAGGAGAGCTCGCGCTAGTTTCATGTTGAGCTAGACTGCCGAGGACGGGGAGATCGAGGTTCGAATCTCGGACGGGTGAACTGTTTTTTTTTTTCCTAAATAGTTTTCCACTCCCCCTCCACGCAAATGCGGGTTCACTTTCCCTCTAAGTTTAACCGTCCCAATTCCTAATTATTAGCGTAATTAGTACTCAAGCGTATAATCCGAACGGGTAGTAAGACGTGGTGCTAATAATAATAATAAATAATAATAAATTAAAACAGGAGAGCTAAAGCCACTCAAACATTTGTTGCAAATATAAAGTTTAATGGCTGGAGATTAGTGGGAAACAACGGAAGAAAGTACATCCTCAGTACACCCAATCGGGATTCAACCCTGATCTCTCTGTCTTTTTGATAGTGACGCCTTAGACTCGTGTGACTACCAAAGCTGGTGTTTGTCCAATGAACCAAATGTCCTGGTTTCAACTCTCGGGAGGGCCTGAAGAGTTATCAACGCTTAAATCATGGTTTCTCCTTCTAAAATTAAGTTAGTTTGTAAGTAATTTTCTGGCAGCTATAATTAGTAGGTTAATTAAGTGTGCGTTAAATACTCTAAATATATCAAATACAATATACTTGAACAGCCATTTTATGTTTACAAGCCAACCCGATAGTCTTAAGATAAAGTGCTGGTCTCAGGATCCGATGTTCGTGGTTCAAACCCAGTCGGGGTCGAAGTATTCTTATTGAGTGATAAAAATCCGTAGCACAACTTTTCTGGCAATAATTAGCGGGGCCCTTTCGCTCTCGCTCATAGAAATTCTCATGTGCTGATATTAATCAGTTCAGAAAGTGTATGTTAAATACTTCAAATAAATGAATATTTTTAAAATAAAAGCCTGTTAATATTTCTAGTCTTGTTCTATGTTGATAATTTTACCTAGGTAACATTTTATGTAATCTTAACTTCCTTTTTGATTTAGTAAGGAATTCCAAATTGAGATTTTTCCCCCCTTAAAATGGTTGCAATATTGAACTTTTTGAAATGTGGGCCCTAATTATTTTCAATGTTCAATGTGCTCCCTATGTTCAAACGAGTTTGACACGCCTACCTCAGACCACTCGACCACATAAGCGGTATGAACTAGGCCTGATTGAATAAATTTGTTGCTCCACATCTTACGATCCATTCGGCTATACGCATGGTGTAGGGATGGCGAAGGAGTAGTTTTAGAGAAAAGTACCAACATTATCGTTGAGAGAGAGTGGGAGACCATTCCGGTAAAAAAATATCCTCAGTGCACCGACTTAGATGCGGATAGTAGTGTTAAGCTTGATTCACACTTTCGCCGAAAATAGAAAGCAGAATCTGCCTCAGTAGCGCAGCAATTCACACGTTGTATGTTTACCCATGATGCATTGCAACACTAACTTAAAACAACTAATTATCAACATATTTTATTTTTTAGTAGCGAGATGTATATTTTAGATCATGTCTCCGATGGATGTTTACAAATTATAAAGCTGTGTCGTGGCACAATCCAATACATCGATACATACGTCTTTCATTAACGAGTTATTTCAAATCTCTTCAAAACGTCCAACGAAGCTGTCTGCTAGCTTCTGGCTGTAGAGCGCATCTTTGTCAAATGCGCATGCGCACTGATTTGAGATGGTTGGTTCTGGATTTGATTGGTTCTCCTGTGCCTAACATCTCGAGCAGAGCGGAAAAAGTAGAGAATAGTTGAAGCGATTAAGCGGAAATCTTATGATCGGCTTAGAGCGCGTCACGTGACCACGTTTCTGTTCTGCGCTAGTTTTTCGGTGAACGTGTGAATCAACAGTAAGGGTATTTTCACACCGACACACCGTCACTGGAGTTTGTGTGAGAACACTGATGGGAAAACTAGGTGTCCGACACTTCACTTCCGACAAACTCGGAATAATTTTATTATTATTATTAGGGTGACCTGGTGGTCTAGGGGTAAGGTGTCGGACTTCTGTATTGGGGGTCCGGGGTTCAATCCTCAGTCCGGCCCAGATTTATATGATTGCCAAACCCTTCCTTCACCTCTGACAAGACGTGTATTAATCACAACTTGTGAATGTGAGGAATGCCAGGCCTCCACTGTGGTTCGGATCTCACGTTAAACTGTAGGTCCTCCATTTCATCCCACAATCACCCTACCATTGCACATTAGCGTAAGTGCGTATAACCCGAACGGGTAGTAAGACGCGGTGCTAATAATAATATTATTAGTATTATTATTATTATTATTATTTTATTATTATTATTATTATTATTATTTGAAATTGATTCACGTGATGATGAGTTATTGTTATTAATAACAGGTCCTGTGGAGTAGTGATATTGCTCCTGGCTACGAGTTTAGGCGTCCCGGGTTCAATTCCTGGCTGGTACCTTGGGTATTTTGTCTTGAAAGGGGAAGAACCCCAACGGTCATCGGGGTTTGGTTAGTAAGCCCTAAGTGTTTCCTCTGGTTCCACAACCTCACTGCGGATTCACACGTCCGGCGATGACAAGCTCAAGACATGAGCGTGGTCACGTGACGAGCTCTAAGCCAATCACGGAAATTTCCACCTCATCGGCCTGAGCTGTTCCGCTAAAGTTCAACTCATCTATACATCGTCCGCTCTGACTGAGATGTTAGGCGCGGGAGAACCTATCTCAAACCAGTGCGCATGCGCTGTAGAGCTAGAAGCTAGCAGACAGCTTCGTTGGCCGTTGTGAGGAGATTTGTAATAACTCGTTAATGTAAAATGTGTGTATCGATGTATTGGATTGTGCCACGACACAGCGTTATAATTTAAAAACATCCATCGGGAGAATGATCTAATATACATGTTCATCCACTAGAAAATAAAATATGTTGAAAAATAATCAGCTGTTTCAAGCGTTGCAATGCATCTGGGGTCAACTTAAAGTTTGTGAATTACTGCGCAGATCCTGCTTTCTATGTTGTTTTTTTTTACCCGCCTTGGTGGCGTAGTTGGCTAACGCGCTAGTCGTGTTGAGCTCTACCGCCGAGGACGGGGAGATCGAGGTTCGAATCTCGGTCGGGTGAACTGGGGGTGGTTTTTCCTAAATGGTTTTCCACTCTCCCTCCACGCAAATGCGGGTTCACTTCCTCTAAATTCAACCTTCCCTATTCCCAATCCATTAGCGTAATTAGTACTTAGGCGTATAACCCGAACGGGTAGTAAGACGCGGTGCTAAATATTATTTCTATGTTTCGGCGAACGTGTGAATCAAGCTTAATTCGATAAACGTGTGAATCAGGCCTTAGAACACGTGACTTTGACGGCTACACCAAGAACCCGCCATCTTGAACCATGTTTATAAACACTCGAGTAAAGTTTTCATGGAGCTAGACACAAAAAGAAAAAGAAATATGTGCGAGGTAGATAAATGAAGATAAAAAAAAAATCTTCGAAAAAAAAATTTTTTTATAAAGAAAAAAAAAAGTTGTTTGGAAATACCGAGTCATGGTTGCACTTACCAGACATTAATTAGCAATGAATATTAAACAGATCTCACCTCTTTTTTCAGCCTTTGATTGATGCTAGGGCAAGGGCCACGGCATTCCGTCTGTGAGACAAGGATAACCAATACCTCGATGTTTATTGTTATGTTAGGTTTCAAGGTGGTTCTAGAACACACAAAAAACACACATACGTGATTTTTTGTTGTTGCTAACCCCTGTTGTTAAGGTGAACGCGATCACGTGTGGTCGCCTAAGGAGGTATTCTCACCTTGAAGAGGCTCAACGCGTGTGTCTTAGACGTCCACTGGTTCGAACCGGACCGGGTCCGCGAAACAATTAAATCAAGAGTAGAGATAGAACGCTAAAACCCTCGATTCCTCAAACTTTATGGTAAATTATTCGAGAGATTCGTAAATATCGCAAAAAAAAAAAGCCTATGTATTCAAATATAATTATGAATACCTTAACTTCAAATAACAACCTTAAGCAATTCTTCACAAACTGTTTTTCACTCTCATTCCCCACAAATGTGGATACACTTCATATAAATTAAAAACTTACACATCCCTGACACCTTGACATCCCTGAAATTCCTGACATATATACGTATAACCTGAATGGTTAGTAAGACACGGTGCTAAAAATAAAAAATAGGTGACCTGGTGGTCTAGGGGTAAGGTGTCAGACTTCTGTGCTGAGGGTCCGGGGATCAATCCTCGGTCCCGGCACAGACCTATCTGATTGCCAAACCCTTCCTTCACCTCTGAGAAGATGTGTATTAATCACAACTTGTGAATGTGAGGAATGCCAGGCCTCCACCGTGGTTCGGGTCCCACGTTAAACTGTAGGTCCTCCATTTCATCTCACAATCACCCTACCATTACACATTAGCGTAAGTGCGTATAGCCCGAACGGGTAGTAAGACGCGGTGCTAATAATAATAATAAAAATAAAAAATAAACAATCCGGCCCGTTGACACATCATCCAATGACAGCTCTCAACTGTATCCTTTAGATTAAATTATAAAAATGTTGAATGAAAATTCAATTAATCTAGGTAGAATATATGTTTCTATTCTAATCTCATTTTTTAGTAAAAAAAAAATTAACACCACGTTTTACTTCTCGTTTGAGCTGTACAAATATTATGTACTAATTACTCTGTGATAGGAATGAGGAAGGTTGAATTTAGAGCAAGTTTGCTCTTATTAGCGTCGAGGGAGAGTGGAAACCATTTAAGAAAGAAAAAACACCCTCAATACATATAACCGGGATTCGAACTTTATCTCCCCGTCATCGGCAGTCCAAACTATTACGAAAGTGACGCCTTAGACCGTGCAGCCAATTAAGTGGTTTAGTTCCAAAATTAAATTTCCCAAGATGAAGCTTAATTTTCATATTTATAAATATTTGGGAATATCCTCGTTTTATAAACTTTGATTAAAAATAAATTATAGAAATTGTTGTGGAATAATTTAGGCGGATCACTGCCATAGGTATCGCTTCAAGTTTTAAATATATACTATTGATTAAAAGTTAACCCTTTCAATGTTTTTGAAATCTAAATCTTTAGATTGTGTATAACTCTAGGATTCATTTTTCGTTTTTACCTGCTTCGATGGCCGCATGGTCTAATGCACTACTCTTGCTGTAGACTAAACTGCCGATGACGGGGAGATCAAGGTTCGAATCTCGGTCGGGTATGCAAAACGTGGTTTTCCAAAATAGTTTTCCACGTAAATGTGGGTTAGAATCTAAATATAGCCCTCCGCATCCCTAAAACCACTAGCGTAATTAATACATAAGCTTATAACCCGAACGGGTAGTAAGACGTGGTGTTAAAAAAACTTTCCGTTTTAAGGGGGTGCCAATGTAGCTGAAATATTGTCAATCAGATCTATCGCTTAGGTTAAATATTGAAAAATCCTTTAACAGTACACGATTTTGGTGTTTACCGGAATGAACACGAAACTATTCTCTATGATCCTATACACATGTAAACTTGTAAACATAGTTTAAAGTTGAAACACTCCACCCTGAAAAGTCCAAAAATCCACATATTTTGGTTGATCATAAATATCTAAATGCCCGGGAAACGAAAGATAACTGGTATAGGAAAGTAAAATGAATATTTGTGAATCAAATTATATAGTTATTTTTAATAGGGAGGGCTACAAATTGTATTGTCATTTGTATTTTCCTCATCCCCTGTTTGTTCTCCCATTGCCGAGGAGGTCCAACCAGTGACGTTATAAAAACCGCTTGGCTTCGGGAGTTTAGGAACGTCTCATCTACTATTCTATCACCTTAAAAATATAGGTACGGTTCTCCCATCTATTCTCAAGTAAAAGGAAAGTGCATTTTCTTGACACCTCATTCCATCACAGGTGTTGATGAAATATATTTACTATTTTTATAACGGTTTGCCCTGTTATCCAATCAATAAATATCTCAGCGCTAGGATTTAATCTACACACTAGGTATGCTCTACTAAGTTATTTTGTAAATCGTGATTATTATATATATATAATCTAATCAGTTTTAGAACGCGGATGTGAAATATTCATAAAAAAAAGGTATCCATGGGCCTTCATTTGCGTAGTGCCTATATATAAAACTAAAAACTAAAAAGATAATAGGATTTCAGACAAAAGAAATATACATTAGAGTTTTTTTTTGTGCCAATGTGTGATTAAATATTGGACCTTGAACGTTACAACGCAAGGGAAAATTATTAGAAGAGCAAGACCAATTTTTTGTTTGTTCTCAAGACGTAACCATTTCTTAAAATATTTTATTTTTATTGTTCTGAAAACTAATGTGACAAGTTGTACAAGGGCGGATACAGGAGCTGTTGTCGGTTTGGGTGGTGGGGGGGGGGGGGGGCGCTAATGTTTTACAAGCTCCATAAAGGTTTTTTTTACTATCTCTTTGTAACAACTTCAGTTTCATTTTATATATCCATACAAACACTAAAAGGCGCATTGCACCTGATTTTATGTTTTGTCTCTAGTAAAATATTAATCTATAGCGCTAATTTGTAAACTTATTCATTTGAATATTTTTTTTCTACTTTTAAAACGTTTGTATTAATATAACTTGTATTATTAATATGAAATTAATTTATATTTAATAAATGTTCTCTCTCTCTCTCTGTAAATTAAAAATTACATCTGAACACTTGTTTGACTTCCGTGTTCTGGTATCATTTTTCAACTAATTTAAATTTAAATATCAATTTAATTTCCAATTCACATTTCTAAAGTCTAGAGGTAAAGGCTAAATTTGAGAGCTGTCGTTACAAAATTAACGCTTGATGCCAACTTTCTTTGTTAGCACCGCGTCTTTACTACCCGTTCGTGTTGTACGCTTATTTACTAATTACGCTAATGAGTTAAGGATGACTAAGCTTGAATTTATAGAAAGTGTAGCCACATTTGTGAGGAGGGAGAATAAAAAACTATATAGGAAAAAAAACACCCTTAGTACACCAACCCCGAGATTCGAAGCCCGATCTCCCTCGGTAGTTTAGTCTACTGTGATAGTGACGTCTTAGACCATGGGTCTTCAACCCTTTTACATTCAAAGTCCAAAATTCCTGTCTCTTGTTGGCTCGTGGGCCGCAATACTATACCGACAATATTCGGATCGAATGAACATTATAATATTCGTATTAGCTCGTTCTTATACACTCATGCTCACACGAGGGATTAGGATTTCTTGTGAACTATATTCTCAGGGTTTTTTTCCTATTTTTAGATTTTTTCGTTGCAGGAGGTAAAACGATCTGTCTTGTCTACTAAAGTTGTCATTGGCCTGTTAAAGTACATTTGTATTAAAACGTAATACTTTTCTTTAAGTAAAAACAAAAAAAGTTGTTTATAAAATAATGTAATATACGTAAATGGTATACGTATTTATTTTATTAGTCATTATAGTTATTTTTATAATTATGAAGCTGTATTTATCGTTTTTTCTACTGAAATAATTTAATATATTTTTTCATGATACAGCAGGCCGCACAAAATGTTACAGCGGGTTGAAAATCCCCGCCTATAGCCATGCGGCCATCAAAGTGCGTTCCATGCCTGCTAACCAACTCGGTAGTTTAGTTGTCTGCAACGTCTACTTGTTTGGGCTATCCACCCGGACGGGTAGTAAGACATGAAGGCAAACCAATTACTACCTAAAAAAAAGCTTGCAACCATGCAAATGGGCTAACACTGTTTTATGCTTCATCATTCTCTTATTTCGCTGTCAAATGCCAAAGGCATTGCCATCATACAAATTGCGTTTTTTTAACCCTCATTTACCAACACTTTCACAACACCTCTAAGTACAATTTTTGTTTTTTAATGTGTTATCCTTGAAATGTCCAACGCAACTAATAGTTATGTATGTCGAGTTCACGTCTGTCTTTGTACTTAATTTTTTGATGATGACGCAAATGAGAAGTTTTTGGTAGCAGGGAGTCTTTCAGACAGATTTTTCCTGTGGGGGACTTTTTTTTAACTGCATCTGAGGTTTAATGAGGGTTGGGTGACCTTTTGGTGTTGGAAGGGGTTGCATATCGCTTCACGGATTCCTCATAAGATCGCTTACCTCCAAATTATGATATTGCGCCAATCATAGAAAAAAATAGATCGATAAAAGCTGGGGTTTTTTACATTCTACTTTAAAAATAACAATATTTTAACTAATTGAATACACGACGTTGGAGAGTTTATAATTTTTGGACAGTGAAGAAACATAATTGATTAAAAAAATTGGGTGAAAAGGCATCAACGTACACTTCGAAAGACAGTATGTGGCCTAAAGGACGTAAGTTCGTTATTCTTGGTCAAATGCAAACTCGCTGGTAACTAAGGTCATAATAATAATTATTATTATTACTAGCACCGCGTCTTACTACCCGTTCGGGCTATACGCACTTCCGCTAATGTGTAATGGTATGGTGATTATGAGATGAAATGGAGAACCTACAGTTTAACGTGGAATCCGAACCACGGTGGAGGCCTGGCATTCCACACATTCACAAGTTGTGATTAATACACGTCTTGTCAGAGGTGAAGGAAGGGTTTGGCAATCAGACAAATCTGTGCCGGGACCGAGGATTGAACCCCGGACCCTCAGCACAGAAGTCTGACACCTTACCCCTGGACCGCCAGGTCACCTACTAAGGTCACAATGAAAATTGAAAATACCTAGGGGGGGGGGGTTCTCATAATATAAAATTTAATATTGTCACTATCTTAAGTTTTTAAAAAACTTAGTTTTGGATCATTAATATTAAAAGAAAAGTGATTTTGTAGTAACGTTTTAAGACTAATTTTTGTCCAAAAATTTGAAATATTTTTAAAAATATTTTGCAGCAAGATCATGACTGTTAGGATTTAATTCTTGTTTTAGGTTAAATTAGTTGAAAAATGACACCTGGACACGCGAATAGAGCCCGGGACTTTTGGCTTAGCACTGCTATTGAGCTATCCAGGATCGAAGTTTAATTTGAGTTTGTGATGGACGTATCTGATTGCAAACCCTTCCTTCACCTCTGACAAGACGTGTATTAATCACAACTTGTGAATGTGAGGAATGCCAGGCCTCCACCGTGGTTCGGATCCCACGTTAAACTGTAGGTCCTCCATTTAATCTCACAATCACCCTACCATTACACATTAGTGTAAGTGCGTATAACCCGAACGGGTGGTAAGACGTGGTGACATAATAATAATAATAATAATAATATATAATAAATAATAATAAAAGTTGCGAGCTATCAGATATCACAGTCATTTGTGACTCTGAAGGGGGTTAAAATTACAATCTTGTCTTGTACACCTGGCAGTATAACAGCCCTCCCGAGTTGTAAATAGCTGTGGTATCTGAAAGATCGAGATTTCAAGTGATCACTTACATATATAGCTGACGATTCCACACGTCCATCATAGACTCTGCCTTAGCCATGAGTGAATAATGACCCTCAGCTATAGCCTAAACCTTTTTAATATATTTTGTTCAGACCTGATTTTAATTAATTTTTTTAATTTGTCGAAGTTTACTAATTACTGATTTTTGAAAGTTTTTTTAAAAAAAGTCTGTGGATGGCGTTAACGATTTTGTTTAAAATTTATATTTGGGGAGTGAGAGCTTTATCCGATAAATAGTACTCTATCCTTGTTTTTCGGAGACTGAGAATAATTTACTGATAACTTTTTTGTTTAAAAGGAAAAATTAAATTATAAAATATGTATCATTATGTCGTACCATTTATTATTCTTATTTCTAATATTATTATCGATGTGTTATTTTTCGCCAAAGGCAATATATGTATGTATGTGTATGTAAACAAACAAAGCATATTATTAAATTCATTAAAATTGCGTGCATGGGTGTACCCAGGGGGGGAGGGGTAGGGGAGGGCGGTTTTTGAAAAAACCGCGCTGCGCGCCATAACAACTGTAGTTGTAGAACACAGGCGTTCTGCCGAAGAAGGGAGTGAAGAATTATTAAAATCAGCTAATGAAATTGCTAAGGCTTTGAACCTAGAGCTGCGTCTTCCAAGGACATCAAGCCGCCAACAATATAGGGCAATTCATCCAGCTAGTTCGTTAAGCGAGTATTTTCGTCGTTAGCTAGACGTGCCCTATTTGGATTCGTTATCATCCTCATTAGAGGCGAGGTTCGGCAAAGCTCAATCACCAGCGTTTGTTCTTTCATTGTTACACCTGCTCAGATAATAAAAATTACAGCTCCAAAATTTAAAAAATGTATAGAGGAAGTATCCAAATTTTATGAATTAGAAGGGATCACATCAGAAGCCGAACTGTGGCGCACTTTTGGATAAACAAGCAGGAGAACTTTGAAACTTTGGAGATAACAGAATTAATCCAACAAGCAGAATCTTTTTATCCAAAGGTGAAAACAGCCCTAGAAATTTTACTGGCAATGCCTTATTCCACGGCTACAATTGAAAGACCATTCAGTTCAACAATGATCGAAGACAAGTTAAATGGGCTTTGTATGCTCAGTGTACATAAAAAAAACTTTTAAACAGTATGGGCAGTTATTTCACGGGAGACGTCATAAACCGTTTTGCTGAAGATCCTTGAAAATTACTTTTAAAATAGATGTCTAACTAAACAATTTAAATTAAATAAATGCATGTTTATATTTATATTTATATATTTATTTGACTACCTATAAAGCACCTAATGTTTCGTGTAGGTGTCTTCGTGTAGTGTGTAGGACATAACAAGCGAGGGGGACCCGGCTTAAGAATTTTTTTATTTGCCCCCCCCCCCCCTCGGCCAAAAGCTGGGTACGCCCATGCTTGCGTGCATGCATAATGGTTCGCAGAAGACTAGTGGTGTGAAAATGTATATGTCAAAAAAAGGTTTTTCTGCTTGTTTGAATATTTGAATAATGACTCCACGAGACCTATATACAGTCTATCCAGCGTAGGAGTGTAGGTAACTGACAGCTAGCATATCTACTCGCACGTATCCATTCGCCAAACCATATAAAATGCAATGATCATATGTTGAGCTGCTGTCACTTTTTGGGCAGTCAAAACTTTCACAACAAACTTTTTTTTTTAAACCGTTTTTACATTAATAAAATACGAATTTATGAAAGCAACTGTTTGAATGTTGTTGTTTTTTGTGGAACTGGCTTATGTAGTTCAATTAAAAATGTTTTACAAACGAGAGATTCTAAAGGCTGTGTTCTCTTCATAAATTAAGATGGCTAAACCGGACGAAATGAGCGCGGTTTATGACGTCAAATAAACCGTATTTGGCTGTGTCCATGCGCTGTTTACAAAATAAAACTGTTTTATTTTGAAACTGATATTTTGTATGGCTCTTTCTCTAAGTTATAAAATACGTTTATTTATTTTGGTGCCCAGTTATAAGCAGACACAAGTGGGAATATAATATTTTTGAATGTATTATTTCATGAACTATAATATATCTTGTTGCCACAGCCGAAAAACAAAATACATAGAAAGTTAATTAATAGTTTTTGTTCTTTCAATTAGTTATAAAACGCCAATTATACAGTAATCCCTAGATAACTATCATTAAAGCGTTTGAAAACACTTTTGATTGATAATATAGTATTACCAAGAAAATTATTACTATTTCCTCACAGGTTAACATTAGTGAATTTCAACAAATTTTGTAATAAAAATCATATTAGAGCTGTCAGTTACCACTACTCCTACGTTTGATTGATTTGTGTATATATATATATATATATATATATATATATATATTCTATGCACTTAAAACGTGAAATGATTACTTTTTACATTGAATCCTGGACTTCTTACCAAACCTAATCTTAGCTTTTTTTTTTCATGAACACTTATTCAGTGAGAATGTGTTCCCTGGGATGAAATTAAAAATTAAATAAATTTTAAGTTTCAGCTGGAATAGAGTATTTTGAAAATAATGCTTGATATTAATGGGTAATATTAGATTAGGTTACATCTATTTTACATAGTTAGTGAGGACAAAATGTCGTTATGTATATCATATACGCATGGATGTTGGGATACTAATTCACACAGCACTACATCCTGCGAGTGGCTCATTAACACCTTCAGTTTTCATTGTTTAAAATTTTTAAAATATTCTGAAAATTGAAAAATGGCACCTGGACACGGGAATCGAACCCGATCCAGGTCCATTTGTCCAGGTGTCAATTTTCAGAATACGATAGCTATATGGAAAATTCCTCACTAAAAAGCATAAATAATAGCTTCGGCTATTTGATTCTTATTTTTAAAATAGATTAACACTAACACTCAAAATTCAATAACAAATACACAATATCGCTACAAGTCTAGCGTTGTTGTAACAACACTAGCAATATCGCTACTACTCTAGCAATGTTGCTATAATTTTAACAATGTTGTTACAACTCTAGTAATGTCGTTAAGACTTTAGCAATGACGCCACAACTCTAGTAATATCACTCCAACTCTAGCACTTTCGCTCCAACTCCAGCAATGTCGCTTCAACTCTAGCAATGTCGTCATTAAAACTCTAGCAATATCGCTACAACTCTAGCAATGATGCCACAGCTATAGCAATATCGCTCCAACTCTAGCACTTTCACTCCAACTCCAGCAATGTCGCTTCAACTCTAGCAATGTCATTATAACTCTAGCAATGTCGTCATTAAAACTCTAGCAATATCGCTACAACCCTAGCAATGTCGCTTCAACTCTAGCAATGTCATTATAACTCTAGCAATGTCATCATTAAAACTCTAGAAATATCGCTACAACTCTAGCAATATCGCCACAACTATAGCACTTTCACTACAATTCTAGCAATGACGCCACAGCTCTAGCAATATCGCTCCAACTCTAGAAATGTCGCTTCAACTCTAGCAATATCGCTACAACTCTAGAAATATCGCTCCAACTCTAGCAATATCGCCACCACTATAGCAATATCGCTCCAACTCTAGCAATATTGCTCCAACTCTAGCAATGTCGCTACAACTCTAGCAATATTCCCACAAACTATAGCAATATCGCTCCAACTCTAGCAATATCGCTCCAACTCTAGCAATGCCATTATAACTCTAGCAATATCGCTACAACTATAGCAATATCGCTACAACACTAGCAATATCGCTACAACTCTACCAACATCGCCACAACTATAGCAATATCGCTCCAACTCTAGCAATATCGCTACAACTCTACAATGACGCCACAGCTATAGCAATATCGCTCCAACTCTAGCAATGCCATTATAACTCTAGCAATATCGCTACAACTCTACAATGACGCCACAGCTATAGCAATATCGCTCCAACTATAGCAATATCGCTCCAACTCTAGCAATGCCATTATAACTCTAGCAATATCGCTACAACTATAGCAATATCGCTACAACACTAGCAATATCGCTACAACTCTACCAACATCGCCACAACTATAGCAATATCGCTACAACTCTAGAAATATCGCTCCAACTCTAGCAATATCACTACAACTATAGCAATATCGCTACAACTCTAGAAATATCGCTCCAACTCTAGCAATATCGCCACAACTATAGCAATATCGCTCCAACTCTAGCAATATCGCTACAACTCTACAATGACGCCACAGCTATAGCAATATCGCTCCAACTCTAGCAATGCCATTATAACTCTAGCAATATCGCTACAACTATAGCAATATCGCTACAACACTAGCAATATCGCTACAACTCTACCAACATCGCCACAACTATAGCAATATCGCTACAACTCTAGAAATATCGCTACAACTCTAACAATATCGCCACAACTATAGCAATATCGTTCCAACTCTAGCAATGTCGCTACAACCCTAGCAATGATGCTGCGGCAACATCCATACGAAAGGGAGATGAGGCAAGAAGTGCATAACTTTTATTAGAGGTTAATACGGAAATAAATTTAGAAGTGAACACTGAAGAGACTATATGTATATGATCACATAGAGAACACAGATTGGGGACGATAGTTTAGAGATTACTTCGAGAAACATATCATTTGGCCGGGTTAATGAATTTAAATATTTAGGAACAATTTTAACTAGCAACAATGATATCAGAATGGAAATCAGGAAAAGAATACATTCGAGAAATAAATGCTACTACTCGGTCAGTAAGTTGTTGACATCTCGCCTGCTGTCAAGGAATGTAAAACTCGGAACATACAAAACAATAGTATTACCGGTTGTTCTTTATGGGTATGAAACGTTGTGTCTTACCTTATACGTCAACAAAAATTATTATTATTATTATTATTATCATTATTATTATTAGCATCGCGTCTTACTACCCGTTCGGGATATACGCGCTCACGCTAATGTGTAATGGAAGAGTGATCTGTGAGATGAAATGAAGGCCCTACAGTTTAACGTGGGATCCGAACCACGGTGGAGGCCTGGCATTCCACACATTCCCAAGTTGTGATTAATACACGTCTTGTCAGAGGTGACGGAAGGGTTTGGCAATCAGGTAAATGTCAACAAAAAGTTAGGGTGTTCTAAAACAAGGTACTTAGGAAGATGTTTGGTTCAAAAAGGGATGAGGTAATTGGGGAGTGAAGGAGGTTACATAATGTTGAGTTAATTACCCTGTACACATCACAAAACATTGTTAATATAATCAAGTCTCGTAGCTTACGGTGGGCAGGACATGTCGGATGCAGTTAGATGTTAACAAACTATTTTTTTTTAGTTATCACTTAAAACACCATGCTTACTAACGGACTAATCTAATGTGGAGGGACCCGCCTTGGTGGCGTAGTTGGCTAACGCGTCAGTCGTGTTGAGCCAGACCGCCGAGGACGGGGAGATCGAGGTTCGAATCTCGGTCGGGTGAACTGGGGGTGGTTTTTCCTAAATGGTTTTCCACTCTCCCTCCACGCAAATGCGGGTTCACTTCCTTTAAATTCAACCTTCCCAATTCCTAATCAATTAGTGTAATTAGTACTTAAGCGTATAACCCGAACGGGTAGTAAGACGCGGTGCTAAATAAATAAATAAATAAATAAATAATGTGGAGGGAGGAGAAGGAAGGACTGTTTTGGGCTAGATGCACCCGCATCATCCTGATGAGGGGATGATAAAACTACAGAGATAAGAAATCACATTTTAGGAGAGAGAAATAAAAACTAGGTGCACCCGGCTGAGATCCAAGCGATATTTACTCCATTCACGGTAGGAATTATTCTCTGAAAGGTCTTTTTTCCTACCAATATCCTATTATATAATAGATTTCTGGTAGGAAAAAAAGGCCTTTTAGAAAACAATTCCTACGCTGAACAGACTTTTTACTCCCTCCGTCACCAGATAACCAATCTATCACGAGTCTTACACCCTAGCCCGAGTGACCACCGGTGTCGGGTATGACACGCTTACCCCCTCCTCAACCCCCACTCCCACTCCTTCCCTGTCGGTGGCTAGCTAATAGTAATTATCACCCGAGCGATTAAAACAGCAACAACAACAATCGAAACGAACGAAAACTTGTCCGACGTGTTTTGCAGAGGAATACTGCCTGCTTGGCATCAACACACGACGTGACATGTTGAAATGGGGAAACATTGCCTACTGGCAGAAATACTGGCGGCGGTGTTGTAACCATATTAAATAATAAGGTACAGTCTTGATCATAGACAACTAGCCACACACCGGCCATGTTTGGAATATTTGGGACAGTTTTTTCTTTTCTTTATTATTTTTAGTACCGCGTCTACTACCCGATCGGGTTATACAATTATCTATATTTTAAAAAATGAGTTTATTTGTCTGTTTGTCATGAGCATTGCGTGATATCTACCTTACACAGAGGGTTGAAACGTTAAAGATTAGTAGCCCCTGTACACAAAAATCTGGACCTTGAAGCTGGAATTAAAAAAAAAGTATTGGTTTTTTTTAATATGATAAAAACCGGGTCAGAAGAAATCAAAGGAAAAGTTTTTTTTTCTGTCTGCTTAAAGCAAAAGAAAGCGTTGCCCGGGGTAGCCACGCAATTCACACCAGGTACTTCTGATAGTATACTACATTCATAAAAAAAGACACCTGAACACGGGCATCAAACCGTGACCCTTGGCTTAGCGCGCCAATACTCTCCCCACTGAGCGATCCAGGAGTCGTCCCGTGCCCAGGGTAATTATTCACTCATAGTTTAAGGCAGTCTGTGATGGACGTGTGTATATTGTAAACTACACTCAATATCATTGCTGAGGGAACTGCAGGTCTTGACCCGCCTCGGTGGCCGCATAGTCTAAGGCGCTACTCTCATATTAGACAAGACTGCCGATAACGGGGAGATCGAGGTTCAAATTTTGGTCGGGAGTACTGAGAGTGTATTTTTTTTTCAAAATGGCTTTACACTTTTTCCGCGCAAATGTGGGTACACTTCCTTTAAATATAACCTTAATTATTTCTCAAACCATTAGCGTAATTAGTACATAAGTGTATATTGAGAAAAGCTTTATCTTTGCTCTCTCTCAGTTATTATTATTATTATATTATTAGCACCGCGTCTTACTACCCGTTCGGGTTATACTCACGCTAATGTGTAATGGTAAGGTGATTGTGAGATGAAATTGAGGTTTCCAGCCCCCATCCCCTACCCACCCCCATTCCACGCCCTTTGGTACCCACCACGTTAAGGCAATCCCATCCAGCGGCCATTTCGGTGCCTTTGTCGAGTTAGGTCTCGGGGATAAATTCTCCAAAAGATGTTGATCTCGTCATCTCATCTGTTGCAAGAAGAAGTACGGACCTGCTGAGGAGAGAAATGGTCATGTGGTCAAGCGTGTCCCCATTACGTCCGCGGTTGATGGGTAATATGAGGAACGACCTTGAAGTTATTTGAGGGTGGGAAAGAGGGGGGATTCAAGTTTTAGGACGATTCACGCGGTGTCAAAGATTCGAAACTGATTCAACACGAGAAGTAGGGGTGAAGGGGGATTCATTCGACTGTCATCAACATCCTTATTTGTATAATCAGATCATCACATAAAGAATCTTTTAGAAGTTATAATAAATATAATAGGATTCTGATAGGAAGACACTTTTAGAAAACTCAAACACTTTTTTTTTTGTGATAAAAATTGATAACATTTTACTATATTATTATTGTTATTTTATAGATGTTGATAACATCTATCAAAATTGACAGCAGCGGATCCTGTGACTTGACGTATGAATACGTGAAAGAATATCCAGTAACTTTTCTAGCGGTATGAAGGACAGTATTTGACAGTAAATATACAAAATCCTATGTTCAGAGAAAGGGCCTTATTTTGACAGCTAATAAAAGTTACTAGATTTACTTTCATGTAATCATACGTCAAGTCATGTTATACGCAGCTGTCACTTTAGATAGATATTATCAATACCTATAGCTCACCTCAGTGGTCATGTGGTCTAAGGCATCACCCTCACAGTATACTGGCCTGCTGATGACGGGGAGATCGGTGTTCGAATCCCAGTTGGGTCTACTAAGGGCGGTTTTTACTGAATGGTTTCCTACTCCCCTTCCGTGCAAATGCCGGTAGATTACCTCTAACACGCTTCCTACCTCATCCCTACCCCGTTAGAGGAATTATCGTGAATGTGTATAACCTGAACAGGTAGAAAGACGCGGTGATATGATTATATATATATTAATTGAACGCGTACTATTACGCAGAGATACTAGCGCTTTTTGGCTTCAATGTCTGATCACTAGAACTAAAGTGTAGACCCGTATATCGTACACCTTGGACAATATATCTTCGATAAATACAGGTTTTTTTTTAGTATTGCGTTTTTCTACCTGTTCAGGTATTTTAAGCCTACGCATAATTATGTACTAATTATGCTAATAATAAGTTTGAGATAAGGAAGGTTAAATTTAGAAGAAGTTTACCAATATTTGCGTGGAGTGAGAATGGAAAACTATTTTGAAAACAAAACTCCCTCAGTACATGCGGTCGAGATTCAAACTTCGATCTCCCCATCCACGGCAGTCTATTCTACTGCGATAGTAGCACCTTAGACCATGCGTACATCGAGGTAGGTCATATATACAGTAGAGTCTGGCTATTTCGACATTGGTTAATTTGAAAAATTAATTAACTCGAGCCCACCATGATTTCCTATAAAGTTACTATTTAAATCAATGCTAAAAAAATAACAATTATCTAATTCGAATTTTAAAAGGGAATATTCTTATAATTTGAAGCCTTTCCAATGTTAATTTTTTTTAGTTTGTACTAATTTAATATTATTATTATTATTATTTTAATTAGTACGTGTCTTACTACCGTCGGGTTTTACGCACTTACACTAATGTGTAATGGTAGGTTGATTGTGAGATACAACTTGTGAATGTGAGGAATGCCAGGCCTCCACCGTGGTTCGGATTCCATGTTAAACTGTAGGTCCTCCATTTCATCTCACAATCACCCTACCATTACACATTAGCGTAAGTGCGTATAACCCAAACGGGTAGTAAGACGCGGTGCTAATAATAATAATAATAATAATAATAATAATAATAATAATGATTGTGAGATGAAATGGAGGACCTACAGTTTAACGTGGAATCCGAACCACGGTGGAGGCCTGGCATTCTTCACATTCATAAGTTGTGATTAATACACGTCTTGTCAGAGGTGAAGGAAGGGTTTGGCAATCAGATAAATCTGTGCCGGGACCGGGGTTTGAACCCCAGCACAGAAGTCCGATACCTTACCCCTAGACCGCCAGGTCACCGATTGTACTCATTTCAAACCTAACTTAATGATATTTATTAAATCACGCCGTTTGCCTAGAATACCATATAAAGTTATATTTATTGACTCATAATAAAGAGAAAGCGGGGAATTTTACACCGGTGCGCCCCCAGCGGGTTTCCTAGAATCGGAAATGTGTTGGCTCGGCTTTTGTCGTTTCTGTGTGGACAATGTAATCAAGAAACGCCCAGCCTGACTGATTTAAATCTGCAATTTTAGTGTGTTTTTTTATATTCTTCTTGTTTTTTCATGTATGTATATTATACTGTGTGTTTGTGTTTGATATAGCATGTATAAAATGTGTGTATTTATAATTATGTAGGCTATCTATCATATTTTGAGGTTATTGATTTATTATGTACCAGATTCCTGGATAATTATTATTACTCACAAAAATGTTTAGTTTAAATTTTGGATATTTAGAATAATTTCTTTTAGATATTCGAATTAGAAAAATTATATGTGTGTATAGATTTAGTGGCGCCACTAAATGTATGCATGTGAAACCCAGCAATAGTTAATTAACCTTATTCACCCTTACATCAGATATTTAATATCTTGTTACGAACAATAAAATGTGTCACTATATACTAAAATCTTTGTTCCTCGCGATTCTTTTTTAAAATATATAATTGATCAAAATTTACGCTTTTTAACATTGTGTAGTTGTTATTTTAAATGTTATTTCAAAACCTAGTAGGATTACGGACCTGGGAAATTGTTACGTATAGGTATAGGCCATGTAAGGCAGGAGAGGTGGTATCTGACAGGAAAATATACCATATATCAATTCGCAAACATGATCTGTAAGACCATATGTTGATTTTTTTTGTTACTTTTTACAGTCAAAACATTCACATAAACAAACAATTTTGGTTTTTAATTAATAACGGTTTTTACATTTGCTAAGACGCGTGGTTGTGAAGTTTAGTGATGTAAATTTTCCTTAAAATTTTAAATATATTTGTTATTCGATATATCATAAGGTACATATCGAAATTTACGATGTATCGATCAAATTAGTTCATTCGTTTAAGATAGATTGAATTGCTTAGGTACGAAATAACTGGAGTGGTGTGTTTTTTTGTTTGTTTTTTTACTTTTGAAATAGGAAAAATAAATTATCATGTGTGAAATATCTACATCATGTCTCAGTGTTTTATGTCATTTTGGCCCGACTGGTGGCCCACGCTCACTTAAAATGTGGTTCTCACAGTAACCTGGAGGAAAATTAAAAAGAAAGCATCGATGGTATATGTGAGATAGTTAATGTAATGATTCAAATTTAAAAAAAACATAATTTAAAAGGTCATGATTTAATTATACTATGTGTTTATTTAATTAGTAAAATAAATGGTGCGGTGCACCGCACAGACTTTCTTCCGCTTTTATCTTAAAATATATATTTACTAAAAAACTCGTAAGATTTGTGAAACGAAATAATAAGACATTACATTGTTGTAGAAACACTACATCAAAGACCATAAATGAAATAATATACACTGTTATTTATTTACTTTATGGAATTATAATTAGGAACACTGTTCCAGAAAAATGGAGAAAAAAGAAACATATTTGTCCACCAAAGCTCACAAGAATAAAATTCATTAATTTCAAAGACCTGAATTAAAAATATATATATTATATATTTGCTTAGAACTCAGAAATGATTGGTTTGATAAAAATATATTTCATATAAAAGATTTGTATCCTTAATAGTAACACAACTTTACAATGATAAGTTATTTCTTATCTCAAATAGTTGCAGAGGTAATGATGAAAATTGGAAAAATTCCTTTATGTAAAGTACCCTCAAAGTCGTTTCTTTATAATGATAATCAGTATCTAGATCTTAAATTTAATTAAAATCGTTGGAGTGAATTTTGAGAAAATCGATTTTTTTTTTCTCTTTTCGCCCTTTTGTAAACTACCCTTAAGTCTAGGGTTGGATGTATAATTCCAAAAACACCTCGGGGGGAGCTTACGAAAACATGATACCAAGTTTTAGCCCAATCAATAAAAGAGTTTCGGCTCTAGCCCAAGGTACAGACAGACAAAAGGACAACCAGAAAGATGGCATTGCGAAAATAACTTTTTTCAGTTTCAGGGGGTTATGAAACTTCGACATTTTATCAAAATCTAGAGTTTGATTTTTTTATGATCACAATACTTTCTCTCCCAGGTGTCGAGAGAAAGTAAATATGTATAAATAATACAATTATAATGATGGATTAAAATAGTCAAACGATTATGATTGTTGGTTACGTCTATGGCCGCATCTAAATATTATATTCTTTAAATTTAAAAATGACACTTGGACACGGTAATCGAACCCGGGACCTTTGGCTTAGTATCCGAATGCTCTAACCACTGAGCTATACAGGAGTCGTCCCGTGTTTCTGCCTTAAAATATGAACGGAAGAATGAGCCTGGATACGAAACAACCCCTGAATAGCTTTGTGGTTAGAGAGCATTGACGTATCAGGCCAAAGGTCCTGAGTTCAATTCCCGTGTCCAGGTGTCATTTTTCAATCTGAAGAAGTGGAATACCAGGCCTCCACCGTGGTTCGGATCCCACGTTAAACTGTAGGTCCTCCATTTCATCTCACAATCACCCTACCATTACACATTAGCGTAAGTGCTTATAACCCGAACGGGAAGTAAGGCGCGGTGATGATAATAATAATTATAATAATAATCTCTCAAGAAAAACCCGTCGGCCCCTGTTGGGTTTGAACCCACGAACATCGGATCCTGAGGCGAGAACTTTACCCCAAGACCACCGAGCTCGACATTAGTTCTGTAAGTATGCGGATATTCGGGTAGTAAGACTCAGAGAGCGAAAAAAGAAACTAGTAATTATTACTATGTCATCAACTGTTCTAAACTCTGTAAACAAATTCCTAGTGACGCAACACCTCTGGAAACGATTTGACGCGTCTTCGAGGGGGAAAAGAACAGTGTCCACATGCCTTTCCCTATGTGAGTGATACGTCACATCCGTTTACCTCGCGATTTGAAAATAATCAGGTATATTGTAACCAATAGGGTTTTCAGGTCTTTCATTACTTCATCTCTAACGAGATGTTCCGGTAGAAGTGAACGGGGTTGTTAGCCGGTTTGCAAATAGTGGTACTTGCAAATTCGAATTTTGTTGCTTAAAAATAACACTTTGCAGTACACTAGAGCCTTGTTAATCCGAAACAATTGGGACCGAAGATTGTTCGGATAAGCGAAAACTCGGATTAAGCGGTATAATACAGTGATACAGTATTTTCACGAATTTTAAATTTAGAGTTGACTGAGTTTAATCAAATTTTCATTTATTTTACTGATATATATAAAACGTCAATATGTACTGTAATGGTGACCTGGCGGTCTAGGAGTAAGGTGTCAGACTTCTGTACTGGGGTCCGGGGTTGAATCCTCAGTCCCGGCACAAATTTATCCGGTTGCCAAACCCTTCCTTCACCTCTGACAAGACGTGTATTAATCACAACTTGTGAATGTGAGGAATGCCAGACCTCCACCGTGGTTCGGATTCCACGTTAAACTGTAGGTCCTCTATTTCATCTCACAATCACCCTACCATTACACATTAGCGTAAGTGCGTATAACCCGAACGGGTAGTAAGACGCGGTGATGATAATAATAATAATAATAATAATAATAATAATAATAATAATAATAATAATATGTACTGTAATTATTTCTACAGTAGCCCCATGGCTTCTTTGGTGCTGACCGACAGTTCACAGCTGACTTCTGACAGTCAACATTTAGGTATATACCTAAATTTTGACTGTCAAAAGTGACAGCTGCTAAACACATGTTTTTTGCAGATCATATGGTTCGGCGTAGGGATACATAATTTGGTCTGATAGCTTTTCAAAGCCGTCAGCTCTTATTTGTCAATCAGCACCAAAGAAGCCATGGGGCTACTGTAGTTACAGGAAAACACAGTGTGTTGACTATAAGATGTAAATGTAAACAATTTATTAACAGATATTAATGTTTTTTACAGTTCTATTTTAACTTTGAGCTTGTTAACCAATACATTATATTTAATTTAACTTGATTTCCCCCCCCCATTTTCCGAAAAGTCTGTTCAGAATATCCGTAATTTCGGACTACCGGCATTTTACTGTAATTAGATTAATAAGTTTAATATTATAACCAAATATTTTTTTATTGATACTAAGACATTACACATATCAGGCATATGTACTGTACATATTTATTACTTTTATTGCGATTTTGTTTTTATGTTCTAATTTTAGAAAAAAAATTTACAAATTTGCTAATCAAAACGGTGTTTTTTTTGTTGTTTTTACAAGTTCACGTTTTATTATTATAAATAATTACAATTTATGTAAACTGGCAGTCTTATTTATTATTAAAACTATTATTAAAGGATTTATACTTGAAGCAGTCTGAAAACCAATCGACACTTCTCCCCTCCCTTCACCCTTCTTCACCCCCCCCCCCCCCCCCAACAATAACCCCTGTTCCGCCCTTGCCGGAACAAAGGTATTATTTCGTAGACGAGTGGTCACCCTTAATTTGTACTCGGCTATATTCCCGGGGAAGAATATAGGTAGCTCAATTTACCTAAATTAGTCCTCAAATAATTGGTATTGAATCGAACGTAGGTGTTACTTACCTAACTTTCAAACAGTGGAAAAAATCTATTATAATATTATATCACTATATACGTAAGTAATGTTGCGCGGGAAATTTTTGCGGTCAGCTTAATTATGGCAGAGGTCGGCCGGAGCTTTTTTTTTTACTAAGACTGACGTCACAGCAGCGCGGGGCTGACGAGTCACGGCCATCATCTTATGCTCTGGTTCCCACTTCCAGTCAGGTTGCCAATTCAACAGTCTATTTTTCTATTTTTTATTTTATCACCGCGTCTTACTACCTGTTTGGGTTAGATCAAGGCCGTAATCTTGGGGGGGGGGGGGCGGGTAGGGGGGCTTCTATAGGTGTTTAATATTTAGAATTTTTTCTAGTCTTCAGCAGTTATGGTGTTATTTTGCCAATAAAAAACACTTCAGATAGCTTCTAGAACCGTTTATCATTTAGAATTAGGCTACTTCTAGCCTCCGTCAATTGGGGGATGTGCCCCCCCCCACCCCAAATTAATGGCTGGCTACGACCTTAGGTTGGACGAAGATGTAATAATTACGCAATGTGTTGAGAATGAGTAAGGTTTAATTTAGAGGAAGTCCGCCCGCATTTGCTAGGAGAGAGAGAGAGAAAGAGAGGAACACCATTTGGGAAAAAAACACCTCAGTACATTTGGGATTAAGTCACCGATCTACCCGTCACCCGCAGTCAATCCTATTGCAAGAATGACGCCTAAGACCATTTGGCCACTGAAGCGGGTGGATAATATTTTAAAATATAACCAAATGAAATTGGATTTTAAAACTTAAAAATAAAAAAAAATGGTAATTGAATGTTTTGAGATTTCAAAACAGAATTCGAGTAGATTTCGAACAGCTACTAAAAAAAACCCGAACCGGACTTGGAATTTTCCAGAAATCATGTATCTAGATCGTAAAGTTGGCAACACTGCTCCCACTTCAAGTGTGCAGAAGTCAACAAGCGGTTTGGCGAGTTGCGTTGGGATACTCGGGGAATACCCCAGGTTGAGCGAACTGAGAAGTTTGTTTTTTTTGTTTAGCACCGCGTCTTACTACCCTTCGGCTTTATACGCTTAACTAAGAAGTTAAAATTTCCATCTTCTGCGGGTCTTTGTGGGTTTACAAGAAAACATACTTAAAGATTGCGGTTCTTAGTACTTGTAAGTGGACACACAACGAACATTTCTAAACAGAGGCGGAGGTAAGGACCCCCACTTCCCGCGACTATGTTGGTGGGGAGGGCGAGGGAGGATAAATTATTATTATTATTTTTACACCGCGTCTTACTACCCGTTCGGATTATACGCACTTACGCTAATGTGTAATGGTAGGATGATTGTGAGATGAAATGGAGGACCTACAGTTTAACGTGGGATCCGAACCACGGTGGAGGCCTGGCATTCCTCCCATTCACAAGTTGTGATTAATACACGTCTTGTCAGAGGTGAAGGAATGGTTTGGCAATCAGATAAATATATGCCGGGACTGAGAATTGAATTCCGGACCCCCAGAACAGAAGTCTTGACACCTTACCCCTAGACCACCAGGTCACCAGGGAGAACCGCAGGGCCGGTCCTAGGCAATTTGGGGCCCCCTGCGAACTTTAGAATGTAAGCCCCATAGATTTCTTTTTAAATAAAAGATTAGAGCAGTCCAATCACATAATAAGTTAGATAATATGAATTAGACTAAACAAAAAAATTATATTAGGGTAGATTTGTCTTAAATGACATTGAAAATAAAATGAACATGTGGGCTTGAACTAATTAATTAAAGAAACTAATTGATCGTAGAGGAAGTAAGGCAGTCGGGCCGTCGTGACAAGTAAAAGAACCTGGAAGGTGTGTGAAAATACCTTTCCGGGTCCAAAATTTGGGAGGACCTTTTCACTCTCGATCATAGAAATTCTCGTGTGCTAAAATAATGAGGTGGTTAAAAAAAGTGTTATGTTAAATACCTCAAATAAATGAAAAAAAAAAGAGTAATGTATCGATAGTTTTCATTCGATACCACATAGATATGTGTGGAAGTTGTGTGGGCAAAACCTTTCCCGCACTTTTGTGTCATCAAAACTAACAAAAATAAATTCCCCTTAGTGTATGAGTGATGAAGGGTTGACTGTGGGAAACATCCAAACAAATCTAGAATAAATTAATCCAGAAGTTGGAAAGTCAGGCGAGTCTATGGGTGCTGTTTTACGTACCTCACAAAGGAATGTGTTTCTGTTTATGTCAGGAGACCTTGAAATGTGGTGCTGGAGAAGACTTGAGAAGATCAGGTGGACAGACAGGGTGAAAATGAACAAGTCCTAAGAAGAGTAGGGGGCTAGGGGGAGAGAACAATTTTGGATGTGATTCTTCGGTACAAGGAAATAAGATCGGACACATCCTTAGGAGGAACTGTCTTCTTTTCTGCACGACGTCATTGAATGAAGGGTTGAGGGAACGAGAAGCTTAGGAAGGAGGAAGACTCAGATATTGGATGAATTGAAGTAAAGAAGAAAATTCTGGAGCTCAAGGAGGCAGGTCTAAGTTCACTGACAAAAGGAATGGATCTGTCGTAAGACAGAACATTTAATAAAATCAGGTATGATAACAATTCACAGGTACGGCTCAAACTAACTCTGCCTATGCCGAGATCACGGTCAACTTAACGTTCACTGACAAAAGGAATGGATCTGTCGTAAGACAACACTTAATAAAATCAGGATGATAACAATTCACAGGTACGCTCAAACTAACTCTGCTATGCCGAGATCACGGTCAAATTAACGTTCACTTAACTTTCAAGTAACGTAACGTAACGTAAAGGTTATCCTCGTATTTTTAAATGAAAACGATCACGTTTCAGTTATCTTAACGTTCACTTAACTTTCAAGTAACGTAACGTAATAACGTACGTAAAGGTTATCCTCGTATTTTTAAATGAAAACGATCACGTTGCAGTTAACTTAACGTCACTTAACTTTAAAGTAAGAACGTAACGTATCGTAAAGGTTATCCTCGTATTTTTAAATGAAAACGATAACGTTGCAATTAACTTAACGTTCACTTAACTTTAAAGTAACGTAACGTAACGTAACGTAAAGGTTATCCTCGTATTTTTAAATGAAAACGATAACGTTGCAATTAACTTAACGTTCACTTAACTTAATAATTGTCCAAGGGAGAACGTTCACGTTGAGGGAAGGATACCACGTGTTCTATCCAACCAATCAAGCTACGAGTGACGTCAACAAAGCTACTTAGTAATTCATTTGTTTGTTTCTAGAAAACAGACAAATTCTTCAGTACAGTTTTTTTTTCCCGCGTCTCGTGAACTTGTTACCTTTATTTTGCATATCCAGTAAAGCTTATATTGAAAGTACTTGCAGCATAATCAGTCTTAAATGCTTGGGTTTCATTTTAGTGAACAAATTGTTTTCAGACGGTTCAAATCCATTGTCTGTGTTTTGCTCGAATTGTTACATTACGTAACGTAAATCCTGATCACACACTAGTTTATTTTTATTTTTACGTTAGGTAAAGTTAAGTAGATCGTGATTCTGGTATTACCCTGGAATCACTTCCAAGGTACGCCACTGATTTTCACTCCTCCCTGGGGACATAAACCGGAACCGTTAGATGAGTAGCCCTACCCATAAAAATCCAAGGTGTTGGGTACCTTCAAATTAGAAATAATTATATGCATGTCCTTTACGTTAGATGGTTCAAATTGTACATTATCTTCAAGGTCCATTTTGGGCTGAGCGCTGCGAAGTCTTTATTCTGACTAGTTCCCTAATAACAGTAATTTCAGTCAAGAGTTGTTTCGATAGGATATTATGTTTGATTCGTCGTGGTGTTCAGCATTAATGGTTCCCAGTTCTAACTTTATTTATATAAAACATATATTATTAAGAATGCTCAATGTCGGTGAACGATCGGTTAGGCGGTTAATCGCGAATTAGTAATGACATAGCCTGGTTTCCTGTCCAGTTAGCCCGGTTCGAATTCAACCTGATTAACATAACACACATCCGGTCACGATAGGCTTCGGTTCGATCCCCAAACGGTTCCAAGTTCAAGGTTAGATTTTTTATTGCCGCGTTTTATTACCTATTCAAGCTATGAACAGAGTTGAGAATTACTCTAAGTGAGTAGGGATAAGGAAGGAAGAATTCTAGAGGTGATCTACCCGCATTTGCGAGGAATTAGACCGTTCGGTCACTTAATCGGGGGCCAACATTTATTTTTATTTTCCACCGCGTCTTACTACCCGTTCGGTTTATACGCTTAAGTAATAATTACTACCATGGGTTAGGAATTGGGAAGGTTGAAAATAGAGGAAGTGAACCCGCATTTGCATGGAGGGAGAGTGGAAACCAATTTTAATAAAGAAAGGGAAAAGTTTACCCGAGCGAGATTTGAACCTCAATCTCCCCATCCTCGGCAGTCTAGCTCAACATGAAACTAGCGCGTTAGATAACTACACCACCTAGGCAGTTAACATTTATCAATTGGCATTATTATTATTATTATTATTATTATTATATTATTATTATTATTATTATTATATCGGCATCGTTACTTGTGGTCAAAAGTTACAATTGTAAAATATCTCATTTGGCCTAAGGAGGATTGTAAGGAAGCACGTGTTAAGCCCAATATGTTTTTGTAATTTCTTATGTAAAGTTTATGGGTTAAAATAACTAAAATATTGCCTCAGTCGGTTTGTTTAGTTTAATTTTCTTTACATAGTAGTCGCAAAATTTCAGGATTTTTATGTTAAGATACTAAGTCGCTTAAAAATACCTGGGTATGTTGCTATTTGAGCGAGTAGATAAGAAATGAAATCATTAACTAACATTTTTCTATTTATTAGGTAAATTAATATATTTTTTCTGATAAAATTTGGATCTATTTAAATGATTCGATAAACCAATTCCCTGTAATTGAAAAACGAGAAAATGGTTGAACCAATTTTGACAAACGCGCACTCATATTAAAGGTTAGGGGGTCCAAAATTTAGTAAAAAAATAGTAGCTTCCAACGAAAATCCGATTTTCTTGGTAGAGTTCCAGTTTTTCTGCTGTGTGTTTCAGTGACTCATCTGTACAACAATTACAACAATTCTTTGTTTACCTCACCTTGGAAATCGTGATTTGTGTATGATTGTGTATCGTGAGTAAAATATTTCATCATCATCATCATCATCATCAACTGTTCCAGGCTGTGGCTGGAGTCAGTTTGGTAAAATGCCTCTATCTTCCTCTATCCTTCCACCATTCTTCCTCCTTTAATTGCTTTTATTATTCTCCTCTCACTTGAACACTTTCTGTAATCTTTCCTCCCATTTATTTCTTGTCCTTCTTTACGGTCTTATTTTCCCTACATACCGGTACTTAATTTCCATAATTTTCATTTCCAATATTTATATTTAGCTAAAAAAAAAAAACTATGAACGTTACAAAGGCGCTTACTACGTTGGCGAAAGATAGTTCCAACATTTGTGCAAAGAGGGGTGTCATGTAGTAAAGCACAACGAACACTCCACCATTAATCTCAGTTTTCTTAGACTGGATGTCGCTAGGTAATTATTTATCCATTAGCCCCTCATTTGTCCCCGGATGAGTTTACCCCGTTCCAGACACACACTGCTTCCCTGCAGAGAGATCTGAAAGCGCCGGGGATCGAAACCGGAACCTCTCGATCTCTAGCCAGTAACTTTGACCACTAGACGACAAGGTACCTATAACAACGTTATTATTATTATTATTATTATTATTATATTATATTTTATTATTATATTATTATTATTATTGGGTGACTGGGGTCTAGGGGTAAGTTTCAAGACTTCTGTGCTGGAGGTCCGGGTTTCAATCCTCGGTCCCGGCACAGGATTTATCTGATTGCCAAACCCTTCCTTCACCTCTGACAAGACGTGTATTAATCACAACTTGTGAATGTGTGGAATTCCCAGGCCTCCACCGTGGTTCGGATCCCACGTTAAACTGTAGGTCCTCCATTTCATCTCACAATCACCCTACCATTACACATTAGCGTAAGTGCGTATAACCCGAACGGGTAGTAAGAAGCGGCGCTAATAATAATAATAATAATAATAATAATAATAATAATAATAATAATAATAATATTTCTTTCGCGAATTTCAAGAATAAACAAAACTGAATATTTAAGGAATGTACAAGTCAATATAGCCTACAATACATACAAATATAATATGACCAGCCATTACGGGGTTCACTATCAAAATGGACCAGCAGCACAGAATGCCGGATCAAAATTAATTTTGACACTACTACATCTAAGGTGTTGAAAATTGTTTGCCGCAACATCTTCCAAAAATTGCTGATTTATTTTGACTGTAATTAATAGGGTGGACATAGGTGCAGTGGTACCGGAACCTTTATATTGTTAAGAAGGGGGGTGGGGGGACCGGTTCAAAATAAGATAAGTTTGAAGGATTTGGACTCTCCGAGCTAAAGGTCTGGGTGGGGTGGGGGGTTGCTATTCGAAGGGGTCCTGCATCAAAAAATGTTTGAAATTCGCATACTCCTTGAAGCTATTTAGAGTGGCTATCTTCTGGAATTAAAAAAAAAATTAGATGCCTCTAAAAGCTATTTGGAATGCTCATCATCTGGATTATTTTGAAATATTAGACGCCTGTAAAGGCTATTTAAAGTTGTCAACCCTGACGGTGCCTCTGTAATTTATTTGGAGTGATTTCAATGGATTTATTTTTAATTAGATGCCTACAGAAGTTACTTAGAGTTGTTTTGTAAATTGTAATTGGAGTTAAATGAATCCTTCTCCCACCAAATAATCACTTGTTACATTTGTGCTTGTATGGCTGCCCCATTGAAAACAATACTTGAAGCAACATTACGGAGACCTGCTTCGGTGACCGCATACTCTAAGGCATCACTCTCATGTAGTACTATTCTTCCAATAACAGGGAGATTGAGGTTCAAATCTCAGTCGGTGTTTTTCCTAAACAGTTTTCCCACTCTACCTCAACGCAAATGCGGCTATATTTATTCTAAATTTAATATAACTCATTAATGTGATTAGTACATAAGCGTATAACCTGAATAGGTAGTAAGACGCGGGGTTAAAAGTTATTAGAGGGGCCATGACCTACCTGCCCCCTCCCCCTTTCCCCTGTAGGCACGCCTAAGATCTGCAGCTATCATTGTAACTAATATATGACAAATGGTACCAGCGACATTTCGTACCACTCAGAGGGATGGCTACCTGAGAAGGGTAAAATATTTATTAACGAATGTACAACAAGATGGTACCAAAATATTAGGCACATGGTACCAGCTTTCATGTTATTATTTTAAATTAATTCAGGTGAATTTAATTTGATTAGTGTGTAAAATGCCTTTGATATGCAAGGTCACTCGCAAAGAAGAATGGCAATGTTAATGGAGCGTCTCAAGTATTGAAACTCTATCTTAACATAACCAAACCTAACCTAACCTAACTTAACATTATCTAACCTAACTCATTATTTAACTTATAATAACTGAAATTTTGACGTTCTCACAGCTATCTTCTATCCAAATGCACGTATTAACTAGTTTTTTTTAAGGCTAAATAGATAAGGTGGTACCATTTGCCGTATCGTAAATATTTTAAAGTTATTCAGATAAGTTGGTATGAAGTGTCGTGAAAAATCGGTCGTACGAAATGTCGCTGGTACCATTTTATCGGGACACCACTGTAACAATCCACTAGTTATTGTAAAGACAAATGTGGCAAAACCAAAATAACATGGGAATAACTAGTACCTGGTTTCCACATACCCCGTTAGTAATAATTATTAAAACATATTCATTGATCAGAAATAGTATAAGGACTTACAACTTTAACAAGCTCCAAACAAAGGGGGGAAAAAGTACGTAAGCAAAATGAATTCTAAACTGTCATTGTTTGTATTCCAAACGTTTTCAAACAATATATATTTTCCTTACTTGAATTTATTAAACAAGTTGACTGAAACTTTCAAATGTAATCCGTAGTTTAAAATAATCTTGTTGGTTGGTCAACTGTTTAGAATATTGGAAACGTGGATTTAAATGTTCTTAATTGTTAACAAAAAGTGCTTGAAGACTTTTTTTTTTTACTTTCTTATCTAAAGGGAAAGTATAGTAATTTGAGAAATGTTGATATAGAGATTATGATGAGTCTCCAGAACCCAACACAGATCTGAAAACGGATTGAAGGATTTGGTTCAAAGTTTATATTTAGATATATAGGTACCTCGAGTGTTACCGACCCTGTGGTGTAGTGGTCAGTGCACCTGTGGTTCCAACCACACCTGTTAAAATTATGATGACGCAAGCAAACTCACGCTAATGTCCACAAAGCATCCACTTAGTCAAGTTCTTGAAAACGGCTTTTAGGATCCCGGGTTTTATTCCCGACTGGTATCTAGGTTGTTTTTTTTAACCTAAAGGGGAACCACCCCACCAAGGTTTGGTAAGTTAAGCTTAAGTTGGTTTAATTGTTTCCACTGGTTCCACCCCCTCGTACTCACTATGACCATCACCTCATCTCATCGGGACATGGAAAGAGCCTCCACAGAAAAGATGTACGATTAGTACATTCGGGGAGTCCCCTGGACAACGTTACATTAGTACTGGCTAATCTTTCCTCAAATCAAGCTACAGATTGATTTATACCAGACACGCCATTATATCATAATAAAAACCTAAGTGGGAAGGAGTATAATTATATCTGGCAGTGGGGGGGGGGGGGGGGGGGACATTTCATTCGCGTATGAACATCATTTGCGCATTGGTCGCCAATGGAACCTGATTTACAAGCCAATAAAACAAACATTTTTTTGTGTGACTTTAACCTCTAAACACATCCGGCTTTAGATTCCCCAAGGTGGTTAGGCCTCTATGACAGCCAAAGATATGCTCAAATTTACTTATTTAATAAATAATTACAGTGAAACCTTGGATTGCGAGTAACTTGGTCTGCGAGTGTTTTGTAAGATGAGCAAAAATTTCCAATAAATTTTAACTTGATAAACGAGCGATATCTTGCACTACGAGTAGTACTATGGTTACACTATGTCTGCCGAGCAGTGTCATTGGATAGGTTCTTTGTTAAAGTCGCACAAAAAGAAAAATATTCCAGTGATCCAACATATAGCAGTGATTCCGTTAGTGACAGTGAAATTCGTCCTAAACAATAACACACCTCCTCCTCTCATCTCTCTCGTCTACCTCACACCAGCCACGATTAAATTTAATAAATAAATTTGATTACAGTACAGTTACATTTAAATAACGAAAATTAAAAAAAGGTATTAATCATTTTTAGATTAAATATTTTTGGGTTGTGGGACGAATCATCTGAGTTTCCATTATTTCTTATGGGGGAAATTCGCTTTGATATACGAGTGCTTTGTATTACGAACACGTTTACGAAACGAATTATGCTCGCAATCCAAGGTTTTACTGTATAGGCATAAAATATTGGGTACATTAATTCAAAATCAACTCCCTTACAAAATTATATTAAAGATAGGCCATCTTTGGTATAGAAAGTTCATTAAAACAATCAGGCAAGGTAAATGCGTGTACCCAAGTTTAATAACCTTAATTTTCCCCAACCTCAGCTATTTAATATCTGACTAGGAACAATATATATGTATAAATATATGTTTATATAAATTGTTTAAAGTTTACGATTTTTAAAATGGTGTGCACGTTATTTTAAATGTTCTTTCAAAATCTAGGAGGATTACGGAACTGACAAACTATAAATACTCCTTCATAATCAAGAAGGATATTTAGACCTTGCAAATTTTTAAGTATCCTTAATAAACCTAGAATGATGTAGACTTGGCAATATAACGTCAAGGATCCTTCAAAACCCTAAGAGAATTTATACCCAGTAAATTATGAAAGTTCCTTAATAATCTTAGGAGAAAATAGAGCCAGTATATTATGAAGGTTCCTTCAAAACCCAAGAGAATCTAGATCCAGCTTATTATCAAGCCTCCATAATGCACCTTGTCCCAACCCTGTCGCCCTGCATGTTCCGATGTGGTCACTCCTGGAATCCAGGTTATTCTAACTTCCGTCTGCTCGCCTTGTTTAGAACTCGTTGCATCACATGTGACAAAACATGACAAGTTTTCTCTTCACTCTAAATCAGTGTTTGAAAGGAAAATAAAACAAAACAAACAATAAATATTTTATAAGATGACCTTCATAAGAGTTGACTCTGAAAAACGTCACGAGGTAACTTTAATCATAAAATATTGTGTAGAGATTTTGTTAATATTTAAACGAATCTTGAGTAATTGTAATTAGAAAAATTATTTAGTGTCATTACTCTCTGTATGAGTAAAATGTGACTTTCAATCTCCAAAAATGACTATGCAAAAATATTTTTTAATTGGTTTCTAATCATTGTCTTGTATTGGTATTGTTTTAATAAAGGATGTGTTTTTAGTGGAACGTTAACATATGTGGATCTTTTTGACTTTTCAGAGTGGAAATGTCAACTTTTAAACTATTTTTACAAGTCTATATATGTGTAGGGTCGTAGAAAATAGTTTTGTGTTCATTTGGGGCTTAACCCTGGTCGGGTGTACTTAAGGTGATTTTTCCTAAAAAAAAAAAAAGCTCTCCCTCCACGCTAAACTATAAATACTCCTTCCTTTGAAGAAGGACATGAAGACAAGGACTCCCAAAATGTAGGACATTCAAAAAAATATAGGACGCTACAGAATAAAAATTCAAAATGTACTAGTACAAATTCACTTCATGTGTTTTAATGATAACATTTTATTGTGCGTTCACGCAAACATTTTTCTGATGAACTTTATGAAATAGGACGTTCGCTCTGATTGGCCTGACGGAATACACGCGGCCAATAGAAATAACAAATGTTATCACGCGACACCGCGTGGTGAGTTTGCCAACAAAAGCTGACAATGATAACTGAAATGGCATCTTACGACCGAATTTATAAACTGCGAGATCACTTTGAAATCAAATAATACAAAAAAAAATACAAATTTATTTAATTGAAATGAAAGAAATTTAGAAATTTTTTTAAAACTCCTCCGGGACCGGACAGAGGGTTGAAATGTAGGCTGGCTGATAAACCAATCAGCTCAGATGTTGGCGTGATGTGGACTACTACACCCAATATCATGGCTGAGGGAACTACAGGTCTTATTGGAGAAAAGATGTATCTTTCTCTCTTTCTCTCAGTTAACTGTTGCCAAATCTCCTCTTTCTCAGTTTCGTCTGAAGGGGTGTGCTGGGTTGAGAAGGAGCTACTGGCAGTTTCGACTAACCAGCGTTGGAAAACCGTCTTATATTTTAGTGAAGATTGAACACACAAAAACGAGAGAATGACAAAGTAATTTCCCAATAGTAACCACGTAGTTCCCTCAGAGATGATATCCAGTGTATATCGTGGATCTGTCTAACTTACTTCTAAAAGTTATATTAAAAATTATAACAACCGTTTATGCTTTACAATAAAGCAGATATTTGACTAACGTGGAAATAGGATAAGAAAAACCACAGTAAAAATTAAATTTAGTAAGGTACACTTACCTAATGCAATTGATCGTGAATAGAGCCCTAAACTTCCAGTAAACTATGATCAAATATAGTGCGAGTCTGGCGTCTTAGACCACTTGGCCAACCGTATGAGATTGGGTAACGTATTCAAAAATGGATGTGATCGATAAAAGGGTGGTTCAATTTTATAATAATAATAATAAATATAAATAATACAACTGTCATAATTGACATGTGACACCATACCACCAAAGTGAAAGCTGCGTTAACACAAATGATTTGACGTTTGACTAAATAAACGTGAATTAAGAATTTTTTTAAGTCTCAAGATATCATTTTAGTTTGAGCAACTAGCTTCAATCTGACTCAGAGGAGTATGTTTAACGCCCAACAATGGTCTTGAAGCGGTTTTCCATCTTAGCTTCAAGTGATTGCTGATGTACTAAGTTTAATTTAGTACCAAACATAAATTTATAAAATATTTACGGTGGTGAGATGTTGAACGTGATTGTACTTTTATTAATCTAACATATTGAATGCTAGGAATTTGCAGCCACAAATTGCCACGACTTTTGTTATTTGTTTAGTCCCAATTATAGTTATAGTTAATTATTATTGTTGGAACTATGAAGGCTAATAAGAGCGAAAACACATAGTGAGTAACGTCACAATAAAACACATTTCAACATAAAACAAACAAAATATTGAGAAATAAATTGTTTGAAATGTGATTTATACTGCTGCTCCATCATACGGCTGAACTGGTATCCAATGAAATAAATGTTAATATAACAGTTTGAAAATAACTGAGAACTCTACTGCTGTTGCAACCATGCGAAGAAACTTAAACTTAAATTGTAATTGTAATAAAAAATAAAAAACCTGGTACCGAGAGAATTAAGTTCACGGATGTATCTATTTAAATCATCGTAGGCTACACATTACAAGGTAGTTCGGTGTACCTTTGATAGAACAGTTTGAATAGTGGCGTGTTAAATTGATCTGTGGTGGCGATAGTTATACTGCTGCTGCCACCATTTGGAGGGATCTAGTACCGAGTGATGTAACGCAGAAGACTCTATTTAAATCACCGTACACTACAAGACAGCGCGGTTGTAGCCTTGATAGAAAAGTTTGAATAGCACGTAAGTTTTACTGCTGCTGCTACCATACGGAAAAACTTAGTATCGAGTGATGATAGTTAGGATCTATTTAAATCATCGTACACTACAAGATAGCGCGGTGCAACCTTGAGAGAAAAGTTTGAATAGTGCTAAGTTTACTGCTGCTGCCACCATACGAAGAACTTAGTACGAGTGATGTAAATTAGGATCTATTAATCATCGTACACTACAGATAGCGCGGGTAACCTTGAAGAAAAGTTTGAATAGCGCTAAAGTTTTACTGCTGCTGCCACCATACGGAAGAACTTAGTACCGAGTGATGTAAGTTAGGATCAATTTAATCATCGTACACTACAAGATAGCGCGGGTGTAGCCTTGATAGAAAAGTTTATAGAGTGCTGAGAGTAATACTGCTGCTGCTCCATACAAAAGAATCTGGTATCGACTGAAATATTGAAATCACTGACACCACAAGATGGCGTGGTACACCGAAAACTAAATAGACCTTAAATTATAAATTGGTTGGTTAATTTAAATCTTTGATAGTTGTATTACTCTAATAAAATGTACCAATTTATTTGATATTTATTTTATTAATAGTAATATCTTAAATAATATTTCTAACTAAAATTAAAACTGTTACATTTTTATGAGTTAACATGAGTGTTTTCTTAGATAAACATTGGAAGAAATGTCATAGTCAAACCGTAAATTCAAACTTCAAACTAAATGGAATGTTTGTCTATAATATGGTTAAATAAAAATTCATTAAATAAAAATTTGAACTTATAATATCTTTTATTTTACAATTATTATCATGTTTCCGTGGTGTAGTGGTTATCACATCCGCCTAACACGCGGAAGGTCCCCGGTTCGATCCCGGGCGGAAACACTTTTTAATTTTCTAAGATTAAATATATTCTGTTTTAATTTACTTTTAGGTCACTTAAATCGTAAAATTTGTAAAAAAATTTTTTTAGTTTGGTTGTAAATAGACATATAAATGTAATTAAATCGTATGATTAAATATTGTTTTACTTTGTACAGTAGTTAACTTGTATAAACTTTTATTTTTAAATTCTATCTCAAAGCATTAAAATAATAATAAACCTAATTTATATAACGTTCTCATTTAATATAATAGATTAGGTCACACAGAATGCTCAGCAAAATTCACATACCTTGCTCTCTTTAGTCAACTTCAATAACAATAACATAATTTGCAAAAAAATATAAAAAGTCTGAGAAGGCAAAAGAAGAATGGAGAGACGTAGTATAAACAAATCTTAGTAATATTAACTTTTAAATATATTTTTAAAACAGTAAGGAACAGTTGACACCCAAACGTATTCAATCATTTTCCTTGTCTTTGTGGTTATAAAGGACGGATATAACTCTAGGCGTCCTTAGTTTTATACAGGTTGATGTGTAAATTAAATAAATATCGTTTTTGTCTAATAAGCAGATATTAGTGGCCCTATGGACCTGCATACGATGGCTTGTTGCTGTATATTGTTTATAAAGTGTTCATGAGCTAAATTGTCACTATTTTCATTTCCGGTTCGGCCTAAAATTTCTAGTAATTTTTGAGATTGCCTTATCTTTCACAATCTATATTAATAAAATGAAGAGTTTGAATATGTATTTGTGTGTCTGTCATGAGCAGTGCGCGATATATATCGCACGCAGAGGTCTGAAATTTTCAAAAATTTGTAACCTATGTGTACGAACATGTGAACCTCGAAGCAAGAATTTTAAAATTTATATTAGATTGTTTTTAAATTAATTAAAAACTGGGTCGGAAGAAATTAAAATATTATCTTTTTTTTTATGTGTGTATGAAGCCAAGAAAAGCTTTGCCCTGAGTAACCACGCAACAATTATTAATAAATCTGACAGCGTGTAGTTTTTTTTTGTTCTGTAGTTAAATTAGTTTGCGACTCCTATGCTGATATTATTTGTTGGTTTTGAAAGTACACGTTAAATAGCAATAATAATATTTTTAATCTCAATTTAAAATTCACACTAGATACGAAAATCAAACTTTTAGACCTTTATAATATATTATATAGACTAGAGTCGCGATTATCCAGACTAAAATGGCTGGAATTCTGAGCTGGATAGCGGAAAAGCTGGATGATAAAGAATCCGAGCGTAAATAAACTTTAAGAATCAAATAGCCAAAGCTATTATATATGTTTTTAGTGAGGATCTACTCCATCTAGATATCATATTCTGAAAATTGAAAAATGACACCTGGACACCGAGAATTGAACCCGTGTCCAGGTATAATTTTTTTTCAATTTTCAGAATAAATAAACTTTAAAAAAAAAATCTGCACATTCTCTGATTGTGATGTAAAATAGGAATACAGTGATTGTAAAGGGAACAGTAAAAATTAAAGGAGAAAGAAATGTTTAAAATCTTTACTACACAGTATTTTATTTTTAGAAATAGAACATAAGCTACAAAGCAATAACAAGGGAAAATAGAGCGTCAAATGGATTACGTTATAAATTCAGTAAATGTTTTATAGTGGATATGTACTGTTTGTTAATTTTTAATACGCACTTGTTAACACAGGGGCGGATAATAAGGAGGGCCAGATAATACGGAGAGGCGGATAATCGAAAGCCAGATAATCGTGACTGAGATGTATTTAAATGAATGACAGTAATTCGCAACAAATGTTAATCTCAATTCATTGAATACTACTGCTACTACTACTAAAATAGAAATAATAATAATATTAATAATAATAGGTGCACATGATACAAGTTTGGGTATAGCCATAGCGACCACTTTCCAAATCCACTTTTATAAAATGAGGTCAATGTTGATTTGCTATAAAACTGGTTTGATCCCAACCTTATGGGAATCCAGTCCAATGCCTGAGCGGTTTAAAAGCTTTTATAAGCTTTATAAGCTGCATTGTAGGTTTTTTCTACATGTGCAACGCATCTTGATACACGTTCGGGTAACATGCGTGCATATGTGACCAAAATACGCTGTGTTAGGGATGATAAGGTTGAATTTAGAGGAAGTGGAAACCTGCATTTTTCGTGTAGGGAGAGTGGTTAAACCCCTAAGGAAAAACCACCCTCTGTACACCCGACCGGAATTCGAACCACGATCTCACCTTGAGTGCAGGATTTATAGCTGTGGAAGCCCAGGGCTGTGAAAAGTTGGGAGGCCCCAAAATTAAACAAGATTTTTTTTTTCAAAGCTTCAGCATAGTCAATTTTTCTGTTACAAAATTAACTGTTAAAAGCGCAATATTAAACAATTATATTATTTAAATAAGGAAATATTATCATCACAATTAAATAGAGTTGTTTGAAACAAAAATTAGCCATTAGTAAGTAAGTAGGCCTAATATTTGGTCAGATATAAATAAAATTAGAACAGAAAGTAAAAAATAATGTTTTAAAATCTTACCACGAGTGCTATCTATTGAAGTAAAAGAGACATTTTATCTTATTGCAACAGTTTTTGGACACCCTGATTTGTGGGGGTCCTGGGGCGTTAACCCTAGTCCACCCCCACCCCTCCACTCCCTTCACTCCCTAATATCTGGGCCTGCTTTCCGTCATCCGTAACATCAGGACAATATTCACTTTGAACTAGGGATGACAATTGTAAGAGGAAGGGCATTCGTATTAGTGTAGGAAGCAGATGAAAAACTCACAGTGATAAATTACATTTGGAAAACATCCTCAAATCACTCGCTCAAGATTCGAACACCAATTTCCCCCGTCAGCGGTTATCTGTTCAATTACAACACGCCATAAACCGCGTGTCCATGGGTGCGGGTCTTGCTTGACAAGTTCCAGAAGTTAAGACGGATAATGTGACTTCCATGACAAGTACCTGCTAGATCTAATCCCGGAGTAGTATTCACCCATGACATACTAGTTACTGAGAGTGATACCGTACTTCACCGCATACTAGTTCACCTGAGAGTGATAGGTACTTCACCGCATACTAGTTCACCTGAGAGTGATAGGTACTTCACCGCATACTAGTTCACCTGAGAGTGATAGGCTACACGCATGGTCTACCGCATACTAGTTACTGAGAGTGATAGGTATCACTTATTACCAACTTTATGCGCACTTGAGAATCTTGATATTCACGTTACTGTACGCACTAGCACTGAGTAAGTACTGTCGCAACGCTCAGAGCGTCTAGTTTCTTCCATTCGCACTCAATGTCCTCCTCGCCATGGAACTGAAATTTTGACTACTCTTACAATGTCTGGTGATGAGTACAGGGTATGTAACTCATTATGATGTAACCTCCTACACTCTACATTATCTTCAGCCTCTTTAGGACCCAATGTTTTCCTAAGTACTTTATTTTCGAACATCCTAAATTTCTTCTCGTCATGTAAGGTTTGACAAACGTAAAACACGATCGGTAAAACTATTGTTTTGGTATATTCTGAGTTTTATATTTCTTGAAAGTAGGCGAGATTAAGTTAAGCACCTACTTCTTCGGTGGTCTTGGGGTAAAGTGCTCGCCTCAGAACTCGATGATAGTGGGTTCAAGCCCAGCCGGTGTCAATGGATTTCTCTTGAGCTATAGAAATCCGTAGCACAACTTCCTTCGTAGGGGAAGTAAAGCCGTCGCGTAGGTCCCATGTCAATTGTGGCACGTAAAAGAACCCTGGAAGGTATGTGAAAGTATCTTTCCCGGTAAAATTGGTAGGCTATTTCGCTCTCGATCATAGAAATTCTCTTGTGCTGACATAATCAATCGGTTCAGAAAGTGCACGTTAAATATATCAGATAATAAAAAATAAATACCGACCGAATAATACAGGGTGTTCCCAAATAAAACCGTCCTCAAACGCAAGTCTGTGTTCGAAATGTGATCTACCAGCTGCTATGGCTGGTTCCGCCCGCCTTACTGGTAAACTTTATTTTTATTAGAACTATACATACCAGCTGATGGCGGACATTTCAACACAGACTTTGAAATACTGTGCGTTTGGGCCGGTTTTATTTGGGACAATGAGGAATGCCAGGCCTCCACCGTGGTTCGGATTCCACGTTAAACTGTGGGTCCTCCATTTCATCCCATAATCACCCTACCATTACAATTAGCGTAAGTGCGTATAATCCGAACGGGTAGTAAGACGCTGTGCTAATAATAATAATAATAATAACAATAATAATAATAATAATAATAATAATAATAATAATAATAATAATAATAATAATAATAATAATGTTTGGGACACCCTGTCTATAGCATGCATTCTCTGACTGTATTATTTTCCTAATTTACATTCCAGTTTATTTTATTTCTTGTTAGAATTGTTCCTTATTATTAGAACTCACTAATAATATCATATTTTTTTAGCACCACGTACCTAGTTTATGGCCAGCCCCTTAGCGTAATTAAATGAGTCTAGTCCGGGCGGCTTTGGGGAGGTGAGGGGGAACAGATATTTTCATTCAAAATGACCTTCTTGTTGGATGCCCTTGGCCCCCTTCCCACACTCACCGTGTTACGCGAGTTGAATCAAACAAGACCCGTGGAACCCGCTTCGGTGGCCGCATGGTCTAAGGCACTACTATCACAGTAGACTAGACTGCCAAAATAGGTAGATTTGGGGCTCGATCCCTGTTGGGTGCAATGAGGGTGGTTGTATAACTGTTTTCCCACTCTCCTTCTATGCAAATGCGAGTTCACTTCTTCTAGATTAAACCTTCCTAGACCAGCCTCGATGGTCGCATGGTATGAGGCGTCACTCTCACAATAGACTAGACCACCGATGATTGGGATATCGAAGTTTGATCCCGGTTGGGTGTACCGAGTGTGGCTTTTTCTAAATGATTTTCCAATCTCTCTAGCAAATGCGGGTACACTTTATATAAGTTCAACCTTCCTCATCCTTAACCCATTAGTGTAATTAGTACCTAGGCGTAAAATCCAAAAGGGTAGGTACTAAGATGCAATGCTAGAAATAAAAATAGACCCTGGTAAACTTTACCGCGGTTTATTCGAATTCACTCTCTATTTAACTGAGATGTATTAGTATGTTAGCGGCGCCGACCACCTTCAGAGCATACATGGCGTCAAGGTGCTATCGGCAACTCTTCAAGAATACCTTACTTAACTTCAAAATTTAATTTGACAAAACATTAATTATGAGACCCGCAACGGTAGTTGCATGATCTAACGCACCAATCGGCAACCCACGGCCCACCGACTGATTTTATCTCTCCCGTAAAAGATTTAGAAATCCACGTGTTTATGAAAATAGGCTAATAACTAATTATTAACCTTAAACCAGCAACCCGAAGGTTGGTTTGTTGTGATTTTAGAAGCTGGGAAATGCACTTAACCCTTCGGCTGGTTAGTGCCGCCTGCACCATCTGGTATACATCCAATGTACTAGGCGAGTTCAGAAAGTGTGATGGCTCCCCATTGCCTCCCACACTGAATCTCTATGCGCGAGTACGAAAGGGCCTATTAATTTTGCCTGGGAAGATATTTTCACACACATTCCGCGGTTCTTTTACATACCTGGAACCAACGGTTTTACTTCCCCTTCGAAGGAAGTTGTGGTGTGGGTTTTTATATCTCAAGGAAAAAGCCGTCGACCTCTACTGGGTTTTAACGGTTCCATTTTAATTTGAAAACACTTATTAAATATAAAACCTAAATAGAATATTACTTAAATACACGTGAAACAAACTGAAAACAAAACTTCTACACTTCTTTGGTTATTTTCACCAAACCAGCACTGCGTCTGTTCAACATGCAGTCCAAGCTGCGTTATGCGCATGCGCAACGTAAAATGGCTCAAGATGGAAGTGCGTTATGTGCATGCGCAACGTAAGATGGATCAAGATGGAAGATGGAAAAATTGCCTGGACAGCAATAGGAAAAAAACATAGCCCGGCGTAGCAAGGCATAGCTTATCTTAGCTTTCAGTGTGAATCGGCCTTAGGGTGGTATTAGACTTTCAAATTTCTTTTTTTGAATATGTTACTTAATCAAATAAGTTTGATGGAAATTTGACGATCCATTAAATATAATTTATAAAATGATATATTTTACAAATTGTTTACAAAAGATTTACCTTGTAAAACATTGTCAATGGTTTTATCAAAGAAAATGGAGAAATCTAAAAACTAAACATGAATATATGATGCAGTTAAAAATGTAAAATTAAAACACAAAATCCACACTTAGACTAACAATATGGTATGTGTTTTTTTTTCTCTTTTACTTAATGGAGCGGCTTTGGGAACAGAATTTAAAAAAGTTTCTTGGTCCATCTGTAGATATTATCGACATGATTGGCGCCCGTTATTTTAATTGCTTACATAACTGGCCCCGTGGCGTAGCGTACAGTGAAATTGGCTACGAGTCTAAGGGTCCCGGATTCGATTCCCGGCTGGTACCTTAGGGTATTTTTCCCGAAATGTGAATAGCCCCAGCCGTCACCAGGGTTTTGTAAGTAAGACTTAAGTTAGGTTTAATTGTTTCCACCGGTTCCACACCCTCATACAATCACCCCTACCTCATCTTATCGGGACATGGAAAGAGCCTCCACGGAAAGGATGTACGATTAGTACATTAGTACGGGCTAGACACTCCACTACTGGGCTACAAAATGTAACCCAGACGCGCAATATTACCATCGCATATATGATACAAACTTTGAAGAAAATGTGACCAAATGTAATAACAAACATTTTATAAAAGGTGGTGCCAACTCTTTATTCTTCCCGAAGGTTGGTTTGATGTGATTTATATCCATCCGCTGTTGTAGCATGCACTCAACCCTTCGGCTGGCTAGTGCCGCCTGGACCATCTGGTAGAAACACCACGTACTAGTGGAGTTCAGAAAGTGTGGTGGTTCCCCGTTACTTTCTACACTAAATTTCTATGAGCGAGCGTGAAATGACCTACCAATTTTGCTGGGAAAGGTATTTTTCACATACCCACCAGGGTTTCTTTTACACGCCACAATCGACATGGGAACCGACGGTTTTACTTCCCCTCCGAAGGAAGTTGTGCTACGTGTTTTTATCGCTCAAGAGTAATCCGTTGAGCTCAGCTGGGTTTGAACCCACGAACATTGTGTCTTGAGGCGAGCATTTAAACTCAAGACCACCGAAGTCGATATTACTCATTCATATATTTTCTAAAATAAATAATGTTATTTTATTTTAGAAAAAAATATGACAATGTAATACCACCCTAGGTCAATCCTGTACTATATTGGTATGAATCTAATTTACAATTTACAGGGTGACCTGGTGGTCTAGAGGTAAGGTGTCAGACTTCTGTGCTGAGGGTCCAGGGTTCAATCCTTGGTCCCGGCACTGATTTATCTGATTACCAAACCCTTCCTTCACCTCTGACAAGATGCGTATTAATCACAACTTGTGAATGTGAGGAATGCCAGGCCTCCACCGTGGTTCGGATCCCACGTTAAACTGTAGGTCCTTCATTTCATCTCACAATCACCCTACCATTACACATTAGCGTAAGTGCGTATAACCCGAACGGGTAGTAAGACGCGGTGCTAATAATAATTTCACTGGAGCATATCAGGGAAAAACCCATATTGAATTCAAGAGGGAAAAGAGAAACCTTAGCACAGCATAGCATAGCTTAGCGTTCTGTGTGAACCAGCCTTAATAATAGACCTTCACTTATAAACACATCCACAATCGTATGTAGCCGTAGCTGGTGACCAAGTATATTGTAAGACACTTTTGATATGCGGTGCTGTACGGACGGAAGTCTCAATACTCAACCTAATAGAACGTTCGCTAGAAGTATGTTTCGCTACGCCCACAAAACAGATAAAGCAAATATTATTTTTGGCACATCCTGTTACGCAACTTACATACTAAACATACTTTGTATTTATCTATATTAATAAAATGAAGAGTTTGTTTGTCTACCTGTCATGAATATTGCGCGATATATCTACTGCACGCGGAGGTCTGAAATTAAAAAAAAAAAAAATAGACCCCTGTGCACGAACATATTCACCTCGAGGATGAAATTTAAAAATTTTTATTTGAGTTTTTAAAATTTGTTAAAAACCGGGTCGGAATAAATAAAATGAAGCAATTATTTTTTTCTGTCTATTTGAAGCAAAGAACTTCTGTTACTTCAGATAGTAGTACTCGATATTTTTACTAACGAAATCACCGAGAGAGTCGTAGTCAGACACCTTAGCTTAGTCGGTAGCTAGCGTCTCGTGTTCGATTCTCAGCATGGTCGAAAAAATGTATCAAAGATGAGAAAGTGACGTTCCCTTTCACGTTGAAAAAAATATGGACGGCTGTGAGATTGTTTTAGAGTTAAGCTCGTCTGTAAGTCGTGTGCTTTAAAGGATCAATGACCCGCTTTGGTGGCCGCGTGGGCTAACGCGCTAATCTTGTAGTAGGATAAGCTGCCGATGACTAGGATATCGAGGTTTGAATCTCGGTTGGGTGTACTGAGGTTGGTTTTTTTTCTAGATAGTTTTCCCTTTTATATCTTCAAGCAAATTCGGGTGCGCTTCCTTTAAATTCAACCTTCCTCGTCCCTGGCACGTTAGCGTAATTAGTACATATGCGTACAACCTGAATGGGTAGTAAGACGTGGTGGCATAACAAATATATATTATTATTATTATTATTATTATTATATTACTATAGAGTCACATGGCTGACTCACTCACTCACTGACATTAATATTTACCCACTTCCAGATGAGCTAGAAACTTGAAATTTGGCAAACTTATAGCTTCAAGCCTATAACGGACGGAAAAATTCCAAAAAGTTAAAAAATGTAATTTCTAACCCCCGAAAAAAATTCAAAATTTCGGAGCAACTTTAAAGTCGGTGCAGACCTTTCTTTGGAGGTCTCTTGTGGCTAAAGTGTAAGATCTATCAAAAAAAGGCTATGGAATTACATTAGTTTACATCCACTTGCAAAGAAAACTCGTTGGGGGTTTGGGGGCGGAGTCCCCAACGAGCAAAGCGAGTTTATACACATATACACTAAACAGGCCTCTATTAATTTCAATAGTTTTTGAATACATTTTATGGACATCACCTGATTTGACTATAACTTTTACTCTTCATGACTCTAAGACACGCCTGTTCGTTCCCAGAATCTCAACTAATTGATTTGTAGATGTGGGGTCCTCCTATTTCTCGGGCTTTAAAAAAAAATAATTATACTTAGCACCGCGTCTTACTACCCGTTCGGGTTATACGCTTAAGTACTAATTACACTAATGGGTTAGGAATTGGGAAGGTTGAATTTAGAGGAAGTGAACCCGCATTTGCGTGGAGGGAGAGTGGAAAACCATTTAGGAAAAACCACCCTCAGTTCACCCGACCGAGATTCAAACCTCGATCTCCCCGTCCTCGGCGGTCGAGCGCAACACGACTGACGCGTTAGCTAACTACGTCACCGAGGCGGGTAAAAAAAAATTAAGTGTTAAGTTCACAAGTGTGAAGTGCTAGATTAAGTTTGTTTGCAAGTCGTGTTCTGATACAATAATAATAATAAAAATAATATAATGTACGTTAGTATTAAGTAAGTAAATATAGGCGTAAGCAAACTAGGAATAAACAAATACGTAAATATGTATTTAGACAACATTATTTTGATGATGACATAAGCTCAACTTAACTGATTTGTTGATAATTCGTTAGTCTACCGCCAGGCTGATTCTTGAAAAAAGGGGAAGAGGGGAGAAACAATGTCCTCCTCTTTCCACCACCAGTCATTGTTACATCACGTGAACTAGATACCGGCGTTACATAGTGTTTGATTCTCACCCGAAAGGTAGTTAGTTAACCGCCGACCAGTAGAATGAAGGATGGTTTTCTCCCACTTAGTGATTTACAAGTCCTTAACTAATTCTCACCTTCGAGTACGCCGCTAATTATTAGATATACAAGGCAACTTTTTTTTAAAGAATAGGTTAAAGGTGGGAGTGTAGAGGACGTGTTAAAAGGAAATTGTTTTTTGCAGTTTTTCTAACAACATATTTTATGTCTAAAATAAATTAAATAAAGCTAGAGTAGAAATAAAAGTCTAATTTGTTTCGCATGGTGATATCAACAGCTGTTGTTGAATATCTGTCATGAGCATAGTGACATTAGATGGGAAACTTTTTAAATGGATAGAAAAAGTTGTTATTAAATTCCAGAACACCCTTGACAGATATTCAATAACTGTTGATATCATCATGTGAAGAAAATTAAATTCTTTGTTTCTACTGGAGAAATATATATATATTTTTTTTTTGGCAAAAACAGAAAAAAATTATCTTAAAAACTACAAAAACTGCCCTATTGTTGCATTCCCTACATTCCCAACTGCCATGAACATGACGTCGAAACCTGCTGTCAGTGCCAAACAAATGGTAGCGCCGATGTTACGAACTAATCGGATCTTTCGAAGGGGAAGGGAGGGGAAATCGGAGGAATAATTCCGTACCTGTGTTGTATGTCGACCGCTGCCAGTTGAAGCAAGTGGTTCGGTGTCTCACAGTTTTTGGCGCGCGTTCGCGATCGGTCTCTGTCCTGAGCATTGTTGCCTTACGAAAAAAAAGCTACTCGTTTCGGAGTTCGTGTGTTGCGTGTGAGGTGTGGGATTTTATGCGGTTGATGTTGAAATTATTGCACATCGACATTCACATGTGAATATCATACATAGCTTTTGGACAATTTTACAGGTAAGGTGTCAACAATTCACTATTGCACACTTAAAAGTTTATTTGTAATGACTGGCATTGTTAGGTTCTATTTGACTTTCGAATATTGATTTGGTCTGCAATTTTAATTTTAGAACGTCGCTGTGTTAACTAGTTAAATATTACAGAATAATGTTTTAATGTCGTTTATTATGTTTTAAAGCTTTAATTCGATAAATATGTTAGCTATATATTATGATAAAATTCTAGGCAGTACATTTCTGTTGTAAAATAGTTTTACTCGATTTAAAAAATCATCTAAAACAGTGGTATTCAAACTGGGGTACGCGAAGACATCTTGGGGGTATATACTCTTAATTTTTATAACCATACTTAAAGTTATTATTATATATTAAAATGCTGATAAACGTTTATCTTTGAAATTTATTGAAAATAAATAGGTTTGTGTTAATAGAGAGGTCTAATAAATATTTGTTTTCATTTATTTTAAACCTGAAAGGAATGTATCTAATATCGAATAATATACTATTTTGTGTTTTGATTAATAGTAATTTAAATAGTAGCAATTTGACTTGGCTAAAAAAGTATTGAATTAGAATGGATCTCCAGTGACTGGTGTTCGAATTCCGGTCGGAAGTATTGATGGTGGTTTTTTTCTTTAATGGTTTACAACTCTCCCGCCACACAAATGTTGGCAAATTTCCATGTAAGTTGAACCTTTCTCAGCCCTACCCCATTTTATCATATATGCGGATAGCCCAAACGTGTAATAAGATGCAGGTTTTTTTTTAAAGAGAGAATTCCTGATTTGACAATCGTAGTATTTTTTAGCACCGCATTTTACTAACTGTTCCGGTTGTACGCATAATTTATGTACTGAATACTCTAATGATTTAGGGATGAGGAAGTTTTAATTTAGAATAAGTGACCCGCCTCGGTGGCGTAGTTAGCTAACGCGCTAGATTCGTGTTGAGCTAGACCGCAGAGAACGGGGAGATTAAGGTTCGAATCTCGGTCGGGTGAACTGGAGGTAGTTTTCCTAAATGGTTTTCCACCCTCCTTCCACGCCAATAACAGGTTCACTTCCTCTATATTCAACCTTCCCAAGTCCTGACCCATTAGCGTAATTAGTACTTAGGCGTATAACCCGAACGGTTTGTAAGACACGCTGCAAAGTATTATATAAGAATAAGTGTTCCCGCAATTGCGTGGAGGGAGAGTAGAGGAAACCATTTAAGGAAAACTACCTTAAGTACACTCTACTGTGATTCGAACCCTGACCTTTTTAAATAAATATTTTTTTTTCATCATTTGCCACCGAAGTTTTTCCTTTAATGTTTCCTACAGAATACTGTGAGGGTCATATTTTCAATGATCGTGGCCCGCGGGCCGTCAGTCTGATTACACTGACCTAGGGCATGCTACGCCCTGGTTTGGATTATACAGGGTGATTTAGACCGCCGGGTAAAAAAATTATACAGGTTGAAGGGGGTGACAAGACCATATATCTCCACTTATGGTTGGCGGCGGCACTGGACGTCAAAGTTGGCGCTGTATGCACCTGGGAGGTAGGCAACTCATCAACCTTCAGTATATAACAAGAGGAGTGTAGTGTAAATTATGACTAGTAACAGTGTCTGACAAGTAGCCTACCCATAAGGAATTGCTGATTATTTCAAAGACATGGTTGTTGGCCCTGACAAGCTCAAAGCTCAGAGGTTTCTCGACTGAGGAAATAGATTCACTTCTTATTGGAAGCTACGCAATGACAGCAGAACGTCTTTATGAAGAAAGATATCCAAAGTTTACAGCACCTGTTGTAAGTAACGACCGCCCATGTTGATACACAAGTTGTAATGACGGACCACCCGAATGTCTGACCCTCTGACCCACTCAAAGATGTGCGGCGTGTTGCGAAAAGTGGGCATAGGGGTTGGTAATCCAGGTTCTGTTACACTGGCACCATCCTGTGTGTCAGAGGAGAGAGTGGTGGCACAGGGGTTGGTAATACAGGCTGTTACACTGGCACCATCCTGTGTGTCAGAGGAGAGAGTGGTGGCACAGGGGTTGGTAATACAGGCTGTTACACTGGCACCATCCTGTGTGTCAGAGGAGAGAGTGGTGGCACAGGGGTTGGTAATACAGGCTGTTACACTGGCACCATCCTGTGTGTCAGAGAAGAGAGTGGTGGCACAGGGGTTGGTAATACAGGCTGTTACACTGGCACCATCCTGTGTGTCAGAGGAGAGAGTGGTGGCACAGGGGTTGGTAATACAGGCTGTTACACTGGCACCATCCTGTGTGTCAGAGGAGAGAGTGGTGGCACAGGGGTTGGTAATACAGGCTGTTACACTGGCACCATCCTGTGTGTCAGAGGAGAGAGTGGTGGCACAGGGGTTGGTAATACAGGCTGTTACACTGGCACCATCCTGTGTGTCAGGGGAGAGAGTGGTGGCACAGGGGTTGGTAATCCAGGCTGTTACACTGGCACCATCCTGTGTGTCAGGGGAGAGAGTGGTGGCACAGGGGTTGGTAATCCAGGCTGTTACACTGGCACCATCCTGTGTGTCAGAGGAGAGAATGGTGGGGATGCTTTTATTGGTTTGCAGGGCGAGCTGCATGTGTTGCCTACTCCCCAGGTGCATACATTGCCAACTTTTACGTCGCCGACCCTTAATTATATTTTTTTTTAGCATCGCGCATTACTACCTGTTTGGGCTACACGCGTGTACTAATTACGCCAATGTTTTATAAATTAGGAAGGTTTAATTTTGAAAAAGTGTACCCGCATTTGCGTGGAGTGATAGTGGAAAACCATTTGGTAAAAAATCCTCCATCAGCACAGCCGACTGGGATCCGGAGCCTAAACTAACAGTCATCGGCAGTCTAATCTATTGTGAGAGCGACAGTTTAGACCATGCGGCCACTGAAGCTGATGATCTCAAGCTAATTATGCAAAGCATACTTAATTTATCACCCCTTACAAGTTGTACTAATTTTTTTTATCACGAGATCAGAATCACTCTTTATAAATAATGGAATTTAAATATTAATACAGTTCAAACCTACATATGTGGACACGCAGGCTAAATAACAGACTCATCTCATCGGGGCTCGAATCTTTTTTTTTTTTTTTTTTTTACTGAGGCAGCTTTTCTCTAAATTGTTTCCTATTTTCCCTTCACGTAGATGCAGGTACGGTTTCCTCTGAAATTCTGCCATCCTTATCCGTATTGCATTAGCGTGTTTAAAAGCCGATAGCCTGGATGGATGGAAGAAAGTTCCAGGGATTTTTGTCTCATAGTTACAGTTGAATCTCCAAAATAATCCCCCCTCTACCTTCGCCCCCCCCACCCCCCACAAACATATACACGCACATTATTCTTAGTTACCCGTCTCGGTGGCGTAGTTGGCTAATCGCGCTAGTCGTGTTGAGCTCGACCGTCGAGGACGGGGAGATCGAGGTTCGAATCTCGGTCGGGTGAACTGGGGGTGGTTTTTCCCTAAATGGTTATCCACTCTCCCTCCACGCAAATGCGGGTTCACTTCCTCTAAACTCAAACCCTCCCAATTCCTAATCCATTAGCATAATTAGTACTTAAGCGTATAACCCGAACGGGTAGTAATACGCGGTGCTAAATATTATTATTTATTATTATTATTATTATTATTATTATTATTATTATTCTTAGTCGTTTCCTACACCTATGGATCTTGACGTGCTATGATATTCCACTATGGCGACACGAGCAGCTTTATTTTAGAAACGTCTACTACCATTGGACTTACAAACTAAGCTATTTAACACGCCCACTTAGGAATGATTATAAATATTTCCCACTATGGACATAGTTTCTGATGTTTTATTAATATGTTTACCGTTTCGTGTGCTGATGTCCAAACAAAGTTAAATGTGCCTCCGCAGCAAAAAAAATAAAAACCTTGGAAACGTAGATTCACATTCTCTTTATGGGTCAATCAGCGATTCAGCTCTAATCTATTTTTGTGGCTTGTAGCGTGACCCTCAATATTATATACTCTAAACTGTTATGCAACTCAGAAAAAACTATTAGGCCTAGTTCTATGAACAGTAGACCTCGTTCCCTCCATTTTATTATTATTATTACAGTCTTACTAGTAGTTCTATGAACAGTAGACCTCGTTCCCTCCATTTTATTATTATTACTACAGTCTTACTAGTAGTTCTGTGAACAGTAGACCTCGTTCCCTCCATGTTATTATCGTTTCTACAGTCTTACTAGTAGTTCTGTGAACAGTAGACCTCGCTCCCTCCATGTTATTATCGTTACTACAGTCTTACTAGTAGTTCTGTGAACAGTAGACCTCGCTCCCTCCATGTTATTATCGTTACTACAGTCTTACTAGTAGTTCTGTGAACAGTAAACCTCCCTCCCTCCATGTTACTATCGTTACTACAGTCTTACTAGTAGTTCTGTGAACAGTAGACCTCCCTCCATGTTATTATCGCTACTACAGTCTTACTAGTAGTTCTGTGAACAGTAGACCTCCCTCCATGTTATTATCGTTACTACAGTCTTACTAGTAGTTCTGTGAACAGTAGACCTCCCTCCATGTTATTATCGTTACTACAGTCTTACTAGTAGTTCTGTGAACAGTAGACCTCCCTCCATGTTATTATCGTTACTACAGTCTTACTAGTAGTTCTGTGAACAGTAGACCTCCCTCCATGTTATTATCGTTACTACAGTCTTACTAGTAGTTCTGTGAACAGTAGACCTCCCTCCATGTTATTATCGTTACTACAGTCTTACTAGTAGTTCTGTGAACAGTAGACCTCCCTCCATGTTATTATCGTTACTACAGTCTTACTAGTAGTTCTGTGAACAGTAGACCTCCCTCCATGTTATTATCGTTACTACAGTCTTACTAGTAGTTCTGTGAACAGTAGACCTCACTCCCTCCATGTTATTATCGTTACTACAGTCTTACTAGTAGTTCTGTGAACAGTAGACCTCGCTCTATGTTCTTATTGTTACTACAGTCTTACTAGTAGTTCTGTGAACAGTAGACCTCCCTCCATGTTATTATCGTTACTACAGTCTTACTAGTAGTTATGTGAACAGTAGACCTCCCTCCATGTTATTATCGTTACTACAGTCTTACTAGTAGTTCTGTGAACAGTAGACCTCCCTCCATGTTATTATCGTTACTACAGTCTTACTAGTAGTTCTGTGAACAGTAGACCTCCCTCCATGTTATTATCGTTACTACAGTCTTACTAGTAGTTCTGTGAACAGTAGACCTCCCTCCATCAATGTTATTATCATTACTACAGTCTTACTAGTAGTTCTGTGAACAGTAGACCTCACTCCCTCCATGTTCTTATCGTTACTACAGTCTTACTAGTAGTTCTGTGAACAGTAGACCTCACTCCATGTTATTATCGTTACTACAGTCTTACTAGTAGTTCTGTGAACAGTAGACCTCCCTCCATCAATGTTATTATCATTACTACATTGAGTACAGTATTACAGGTTATTCCAACCTCTCTGCAATGTAAAGACTCCCTAAAAAAATACTCGTGTTATACAAGCCTAATAATACGAGTGTGTATACCACTCTCTAATGTTAGATATCAGGTTTACAAGGCGAACCGGTTAGCGAATTAACTCAGACTTAACCTGTCTAAACATTTTCAAGTTGTGGAAGAAACTTGCTAAAAGATAAAGTAATAACATGATCAATATAAACTGTAAAATATGAGCAGACCTTCTTTTCTCTTCAAAGTGACAAACGTTCAGAAAAAGGTCACAAATTGTAATATATTTGTCAAATTAAAGTTAGGAAACCACTTTTAACTGTTTTTAAATTATACATCAGCACTAGGGATTATGCAGTCAAAGTCTGATTGCTGGTGACGGGAAGGTCGAGATTCATATGTCGGTCAGGTGCACTGGGTCTTGGGTTTTCCACATATGATTCATCTATGTGGTTTCCCACATGTGATTCATCTATGTGGTTTCCCACATGTGATTCATCTATGTGGTTTCCCACATGTGATTCATATATATGTGGTTCTTCTACACGTGATTCATATGTATGTGGTTCTTCCACATGTGATTCACATATATGTGGTTCTTTCACATGTGATTCACATATATGGGGTTCTTTCACATGTTATTCATATATATGGTTCTTCCACATGTGATTAATATATATGTGGTTCTTCCACATGTGATTTATATATACATGTGGTTTTACACGTGTGACTAATCACTGCAGTTTTTCCACATGATATTCATTGTGTGTTTTTTCTACAAGTTATTCACCGGTGTGTTTTTTCCACAAGAAATTCAACATTGTGGTCGTTGTCAAATTCCTGGTAAAATTATCAAGATCAAAGAATATTTACTTTAAATTGGCAAAACTATCTCACCTAGTTCAATCTTGCTGTTGTCGAGCGAAGAATGCAAGAAACCTTACTTGGATGCTAACCAGCCGCGAGACGGGCTGGTAATTAACACAAGGTGGAGTGTGGTATTTTTTTATTTTATAGAATACACTTTTTTTGGTCAAAGTTAATCAAATATTTTCCCAGAAGAAACAAGATTTTTAATCTGTCCAGGCTGTCCTATAATTTAATAACAACTTTTTCTCTCGATTTAAAAAGTTCTTAATCTAATGCCGCTATGCCCATGACTGATATTCAACAACTGTTGATATCATCATGGGAAGTAAATTAAACACTATCCTTCTAATGGAGCAATATTCGACTTATTTTGGCGAAAAAAATGTTTGCTATGGATAAAACTGTAAAAACACATCTTTTCGCGCGTCACCTTCAATTCCCCCTGAAGGTGTTTCTTCCAATTTTATGTTGAAACGTGTGTACCATTCTAGGGGGGAAGGGAGTGGCTCCACGCCGGGCTTTGGGCTGATAAGAGATCTATGTTGTAACTGACAATCATCGACTCGCGACACTGAACTATATTAGGACTCCCATCAACTCGTCACGCTCTATTTTTAGAGGAAAATAGAGGTATTGCAGAAACACAAATAAGAACGTGATATATATTTATAAATATGTCGGTATAAGTTTCTTTTACCACCTCGCATAGGCACGTTCTTTTTCCTCGTTGGCTCACATTTCAGATGGAAAATTCTCCATCCTCGTCGGAGACAAGGGTCTGAAAACTCGACTAGGTCCGTATTGGATGCTAGGTTGGGTTATGTTAGGTTAGCTAGTTCCACAATATACTTTTTTTCTAGCACCGCGTCTTACTACCCGTTCGAGCTATACGCTTATATACTAATACGATATTGGTTTTATGAATAAGGAAGTTTATATTGATAGGAAGTGCACCCGCATTTGCGTGAAGGGAGAGTGAGGAAAACCATCCTCAATGGCCTACACACTACTGTAATTTTTAAAATCGATCTCCTTATCAACTGCAGTATAGTCTACTGCGAGGGTAGCGCGTTAGACCACGTGGCTACCAAAGCGTGTCCCACAATAATCTGGGTAGATCTTTGCGATGACACGACACGCACGGATGCCCACGACCATGGGGGTTCAGGAGGCGCGTGGCGAGCCGATGAGTATCTTGACTGGCAATTGCATTGTGGCGAGTTTATAGATAAACAAAGGGGGGGGGGGGGTTATACCCACTTTGGTGGCTGCGTGGATTAATTCTCTACTCTCCTGTTAGACTAGACTGCCGAAGAAGGAATATATCGGGGGTTCAATCCCGGTCGGATACACTGAGGGTGGTTTTTCCTAAATGGTTTTCCACTATCCTACCACTCAAATTCTGGTGCACTTTCTCTCAATTAAACCTTACTAATCCCTAAATCATTAATGTAATTAGTACATAGGCGTATAACCCGAATGGTTAGTAAGACACGGTGCTTAAAAAAAACCAGTGGGATGTAAGTAAACAATAGACCTGTGGGGAGTTTATTAATACACGTTGGAACAACAATGTCCCCTCTCCTTTGTTTATAAGTGCAAAGCAGACCTCTGTGCTGGGGGTTCCGGTGTTCAATCCTCGGTCCCGGCGCAGATTTATCTGATAGCCAAACCCTTCCTTCACCTCTGACAAGACGTGTATTAATCACAACTTGTGAATGTGAGGAATGCCAGGCCTCCACCGTGGTTCGGATCCCACGTTAAACTGTAGGTCCCCCATTTCATCTCCCAATCACCCTACCATTGCACATTAGCGTAAGTGCGTACAGCCTGAATGGGTAGTAACACACGGCGCTATAATAATAATAATAATAAAAATATAATAATATAATACCTACCACAGTAGCGAGTATTATCAAATACATGCGTATAAGACGCAGTAAAAAAACCCATAACAATACATATGCATTTCAATAACCATGAAAGGAGGGAAGAAAAGAAAGACTTTTTTTTTATAGCATGCGCCTTATTATTTGTTTTGGTTATACGCCTATGTACTAATTACGCTAGTAGGGCTTAGGGAAGATTATATTTAGAGGAATTGTACCCCAATTTTCGTGAAGGTAAAGTGGAAAACAATTTTCGAAAAACACCCTTCAATACACTTGATTGAGATTCGAACTTTGATCTCCCCGTCATCGTAAGTCTAGTCTACAGCGAGAGTAGTGCCTTAGACCATTCGGCCACCGAAACGGGTAACGTCATATTATTCAGCTAAGTTATCGTAAGTCTAAACCCGGAACTTGGACGGTAATATTTGTGAAAGTATTGGCGAAATTCATTTTGGTATCATTCCGGCTAAAAAGTGAATCACGAATAGGAAGCATTGGGTAAAGGGACAGTCATTCCAGGTGAAAGGAAGATGAGAAAAAAACCTCCAATTAGACCGACAAGAGGCGGTCATTGTTCGTTGGTACGACTGCTTGCGTGAGTAACGAGCGAGAGCTCGCTGACTGCTTGTTAAGGTGGCTTTACAATGTCTCGTGGTGGTAGAGACGAGGTATCTGGACCGACTGCTTGTTAAGGTGGCTTTACAATGGCTCGTGGTGGTAGAGACGAGATATCTACACCGACTGCTTGTTAAGGTGGCTTTACAATGGCTCGTGGTGGTAGAGACGAGATATCTACACCGACTGCTTGTTAAGGTGGCTTTACAATGACTCGTGGTGGTAGAGACGAGATATCTACACCGACTGCTTGTTAAGGTGGCTTTACAATGTCTCGTGGTGGTAGAGACGAGATATCTACACCGACTGCTTGTTAATGTGGCTTTACAATGTCTCGTGGTGGGAGAGACAAGATATCCACACGACTGTTTGTTAGGTGCTTTACAATGGCTCGTGGTGGTAGAGAAGAGAGATCTACACAGACTGCTTGTTAGGTGGCTTTACAATGTCTTTGGTTGGAGAGACAAGATATCCACACCGACTGTTTGTTAAGGTGGCTTTACAATGGCTCGTGGTGTAGAGACGAGATATCTACACGACTGCTTGTTAAGGTGGCTTTACAATGTCTTGTGGTGGGAGAGACGAGAATCTACACCGACTGCTTGTTAAGGTGGCTTTACAATGGCTCGTGGTGTAGAGACGAGATATCTACACCGACTGCTTGTTAAGGTGGCTTTACAATGTCTCGTGGTGGATGGAAGGTCACGGAGGTCAAGCTTCAATACTCGTCCTGTGCACTATTAGAGGTTTTTTTTACGGATCCTCTATCCACGCTAATGTGGATGCATTACTCCAAATCATTCTCAAATCCTTATCTCTATAATAAATCGTTAATATCCTTTGTACAGAATCAATGTGGAGCATGAAATAATAAGGTGTCAGTTTCGTTGGTCTGGTTTCAGCTGATGAGGAGGTTGGGGCTCCGTTTCGGGTACACCGAAGATTCTTTTTCAAAAAAATTTCCCCTAAATCTTCCCGCCGATTCTGGTATATTTCCCAGAAATAACGTTCTCATTCTTAATTAGTGTTAAAATGCGGATAGTCCAGACTGGTAGTCATACGCGGTGGATAAAAAATACAATCTTGATATTGAATGTACAAATATATATTTTTAAAGTAATATAAAGCTTTTAATAAATTATAACAAATTGGTTCATTAATAAATGAATAATTAAAACAAGGCTGTTTATTTATTGCGGACGTATATTACCCCTCAACAGTTCCAGTATTCCCAACCCTTGACGGACGTGCGAGATTTAGACAAACACGCTCCTGATTCGACGCACGAATGTAAAAAGTGACACTTGCGAACAACTGTTGTCAAAGCGCCTTAGTTTTCAGTCGCACGGCCTCCAATTATATTTAATGCGTCCGTTGCCTCACGGTCTAAATTAATAGTTACCTCTATAGAACACGACACCAATAATATTATGTTATGTGAGAAATAGCGTGACTGTTGGAGAAAATAACCGCGGGTATATATGGGTAATGCGTTTGGAACTATTTGAATAGTTGAGAGAAAGTCTATATAGAAAATACTTGGTATATAGTGCTATTTTATTTATTCGCTATATTAAATGTACATTTTCTGAACCGAATGATTATATGAACACACGACTTATAAACTAGTAGTTCTGTGAACAGTAGACCTCGCTCTCTCCATGTTATTATCGTTTTACAGTCTTACTAGTAGTTCTGTGAACAGTAGACCTCCCTCCATGTTATTATCGTTACTACAGTCTTACTAGTAGTTCTGTGAACAGTAGACCTCCCTCCATGTTATTATCGTTACTACAGTCTTACTAGTAGTTCTGTGAACAGTAGACCTCGCTCTCTCCATGTTATTATCGTTACTACAGTCTTACTAGTAGTTCTGTGAACAGTAGACCTCTCTTCCTCCATGTTCTTATCGTTACTACAGTCTTACTAGTAGTTCTGTGAACAGTAGACCTCATTCCCTCCATGTTATTATCGTTACTACAGTCTTACTAGTAGTTCTGTGAACAGTAGACCTCACTCCATGTTATTAACGTTACTACAGTCCTACTAGTAGTTATGTGAACAGTAGACCTCGCTCTCTCCATGTTATTATCGTTACTACAGTCTTACTAGTATTTCTGTGAACAGTAGACCTCCCTCCATGTTATTATCGTTAGTACAGTCTTACTAGTAGTTCTGTGAACAGTAGACCTCGCTCTCTCCATGTTATTATCGTTACTACAGTCTTACTAGTAGTTCTGTGAACAGTAGACCTCTCTTCCTCCATGTTCTTATCGTTACTACAGTCTTACTAGTAGTTCTGTGAACAGTAGACCTCATTCCCTCCATGTTATTATCGTTACTACAGTCTTATTAGTAGTTCTGTGAACAGTAGACCTCCCTCCATGTTATTATCGTTACTACAGTCTTACTAGTAGTTCTGTGAACAGTAGACCTCGCTCTCTCCATGTTATTATCGTTACTACAGTCTTACTAGTAGTTCTGTGAACAGTAGACCTCCCTCCATGTTATTATTGTTACTACAGTCTTACTAGTAGTTCTGTGAACAGTAGACCTCACTCCCTCCATGTTATTATCGTTACTACAGTCTTACTAGTAGTTCTGTGAACAGTAGACCTCACTCCCTCCAGGTTATTATCGTTACTACAGTCTTACTAGTAGTTCTGTGAATAGTAGACCTCACTCCCTCCATGTTATTATCGTTACTACAGTCTTACTAATAGTTCTGTGAACAGTAGACCTCCCTCCATGTTATTATCGTTACTACAGTCTTACTAGTAGTTCTGTGAATAGTAGACCTCCCTCCCTCCATGTTATTATAGTTACTACAGTCTTACTAATAGTTCTGTGAACAGTAGACCTCCCTCCATGTTATTATCGTTACTACAGTCTTACTAGTAGTTCTGTGAACAGTAGACCTCCCTTCATGTTATTATCGTTACTACAGTCTTACTAGTAGTTCTGTGAATAGTAGACCTCCCTCCCTCCATGTTATTATCGTTACTACAGTCTTACTAATAGTTCTGTGAACAGTAGACCTCCCTCCATGTTATTATCGTTACTACAGTCTTACTAGTAGTTCTGTGAACAGTAGACCTCCCTCCATGTTATTATCGTTACTACAGTCTTACTAGTAGTTCTGTGAACAGTAGACCTCCCTCCATGTTATTATCGTTACTACAGTCTTACTAGTAGTTCTGTGAATAGTAGACCTCCCTCCATCCATGCTATTATCGTTACTACAGTCTTACTAGTAGTTCTGTGAATAGTAGACCTCCCTCCATCCATGTTATTATCGTTACTACAGTCTTACTAGTAGTTCTGTGAATAGTAGACCTCACTTCCTCCATGTTCTTATCGTTACTACAGTCTTACTAGTAGTTCTGTGAACAGTAGACCTCCCTCCATCCATGTTATTATCGTTACTACAGTCTTACTAGTAGTTCTGTGAATAGTAGACCTCCCTCCCTCCATGATATTATCGTTACTACAGTCTTACTAGTAGTTCTGTGAACAGTAGACCTCACTCACTCCCTCCATGTTATTATCGTTACTACGGTCTTACTAGTAGTTCTGTGAACAGTAGACCTCCCTCCCTCCATGTTACTATCGTTACTGCAGCCTAAAGTTTTCTCTTAAAGTTGAAAAATCTCAAATAATTTCTCCTTGTATTTTAAGTTGATATTTTTCCTTGGTGATAAAGTTAGAGAGGAAAATTAATACTATATTCAAGAGTGCACCGCACAGACTTTCTCTCGCTTATATCTTAAAATAGAGACACAAACTAAAAACGAGTAAGATTTGTGAAACGAAATAATATACATCGTTGCGGAAACACTACCTACACCAAAGATTATAGATTAAATCAAATAAACTGCTTACCTGGCCGCACGAAATAGGTGTCACTCTCCGGTTGGACTAGATTGCCGATGAGAGGGATATTGGGATTCGAACCCCGATACATTCTGATTTTGGCCAAAAACATGACATATCCACGTGGTTAATCGCATTAGAGACATATTGTTTCAATTAAAGTGAAATAATTAACTAACAAAATTTTCTACTTTACACGATGGGGTGGGTTGCTTTTGCAGCGCTACTGTCCGTATAAATGAAGTAACGAAAATATGCTTATGTGAAATGACTGAAATCTCGGAAATAAGTAAACTATTTAAACAAATGAACCTACTGTATATTATATTAGTCAAGAGTGCCTGGCTACAGATCCAGAGGTCCCGGGTTCGATTCCCGGCTCTAACAGAATTTTTCCTTGAAGTATTGGGTCTAGAACGGGGGGATCAAACTCGGCCTCTTGAAGACAAAACGAGCTACTTTGAATAATTGGGTAGCGGCTCCGGTCTAGAAAATTGAGACCGGAGGGTTCGTTTGTGCCGAGCACATGATACCCTCTACCCGCAAATGTTAGCAATATAATCGCTAAGGGCAGCGGCGGTCGCCCGGTCGGTATAGTTTGATTACTGGTTCAAGCAATAGTTTTAATTCTCTTGTTTTCGTTTGGTCAATCTCCTCTTAAATGTAAGTAAAGCTTCGCAACGCTGATTCGTTAAGGTGGAATGAAAGGGGACGCAAGAAAAGGCAAGTTTTTTTTGCAGTTTTTATATATAACGTTTTCTTGTCAAAGAAATAAAATATTGCTCCAGTAGAACATAGAGTTAATTTCTTAACATGATGATATCAACAGTTGTCGAATACTGACAAGGGTGTCCTGGAATTTTAATGACAGCGTTTTCCTCTTAATTTAAAAAAGTTTCTCATCTAATGCCGCTATTTTTATGACAGAAGTCAACAATTGTTGATATTCACCGTGATAAGAAAATTAAACCCTATGTTTTTCATTGGGGCAATATTTAACTTACAGACGTAACTGAGAGAGAGTGAAGATAAAGCTTCTATCCTAAGACCTGCAGTTGCCTCAGAGGTGATATTGGGTGTAGTTAAATTTATGGTACATCACAATGCTCATGTGTACGTGAATTCTGTTCATGGCAGAAAAAAATTCCTCTAGTTTTTTTTGGTGTGTTATATTTTTAAGTAATATTTTCTTATTTGCGTTATTTTAGTGTCATTTTTGAACAATTTTGAGGTATGATGAATAAGTATATTTTTTAATACTATCGATATATTTTTTTATAAGGGTATACATACTCAATCGTAAACATTTTTCAATGCACAGTTGTCTGAATGAGAAGATAATGTAGGCCATGAACTTTGTATCCTCTTTGCTTGTCTGGTTGTAAAATACAAATTCCTGGTGAGACTGCAATTAGGCTGGAGAGGGTTGCGTTAGGAGAGGGCAGCCCTCTTACTTTTATAGCAGATATTTGTAAATCAATGTTATATCCAGCAGAATGCGAGTGTTTGGTTGTTAAAGACTTTTCCATTGCATATATAGTTTTACATTTATATAAACTTGTTATTCACCTATGATGAAAGTTGATATTGTGATCATTATGTCTTGAAATCCTTGTCAGGTCTTAGACTTTCCCCTTCAAGGTCTTCTGTCAGCGCAGCTTGGTCCATATATAAAAGGAACGCCGCTTTCTGCTGTCCTCTGTTCATTCTCGCGCTGCGCATTCCTTAAGTCTGGATCCACGATAAACTTTACCACGGCTAACAAGAAACTTTTTCAACTTATTTTTTTCAGGCAATTAACTAAAACCACTTTTTCACAAAACAAAAACATTTATTATTATTATTATTATTATTATTATTATTATTATTATTATTTGCACTGCGTCTTACTACCCGTTCGGGTTATACGCACTTACGCTAATGTGTAATGGTAGGGTGATTGTGAGATGAAATGGAGGACCTACAGTTTAACGTGGGAATCCGAACCACGGTGGAGGCATGGCATTCCTCACATTCACAAGTTGTGATTAATACACGTCTTGTCAGAGCTGAAGGAAGTGTTTGGCAATGAGATAAATCTGTGCCGGGACCGAGGATTGAACCCCGGAACCCAAGCACAGAAGTCTGACACCTTACCCCTGGACCACAAAACAAAAACAGAAAAAGAAATTACTCTTGAAAATGATATGTTATTGCTATGTGCCTAATTATTTGTCTTGTATTAAAAAGTAAGCTTAGGCTTTTATTTTTATTAGGTTTGTCACTAAATTAAAACACATTTTTAATTATGCCTCCTCATCAAGGATTTTGGTTGAATTTATTAAAGTATACTAAAATTCTATATATTATTTCTGTTGCCAACATCCCTTTTTCTCAACTAATACAAAACCTACAGCGATGAATAAGGTATCGGTGGATAGGATTTTTTACAAACTTCTGACGTAGCATACTCAGTTTACGTTAAAACACATTGTTTGTTTAAGATTAAAGTTAAAAGAAAAATCTAACAATACTTTTGTATTAATTACCGAAAATAAACTCTCTTTGCTATTTTGTGTATACACTTCCCTGAGTATTTAATTTCAACAACCCAACAAAATCTTTTTGGGGGGGAAGGTAGAATGTGCGAAAAACTGCTTTATGATGGGATCACGATACATTTAACGTTCACGTTGCTCAGGGGAGAACTTTCACGTTACATAAACGTTAAGTGAAGGGTACCACGTGTTCTAGCCAGCCAATCATGCTGCGAGCCACGTCAACAAGACAATTTAGTACTTCATTTGTTTGTTTATGGATTGCAGACATCTTCGCTAAAGTTTGTCCGCCTCACACGATCACTAAAACGTCGAAGCCTCATGAAGTGTTTAAACTTTATTTTGTAGCTCTAGTTAAGCTTCTTTTGCAAGTAGGGCCTAATCGTAGCCTAATTAGTCCTGAATTATTTGGTTTGATTTTAGTGAACAATTTGTTTTAAAACAGTACACATTCACTGTCTGATTTGCTTGAGTTGTTACGTTACGTGAATCCTGACCACACATTAGTTTCTTTACGTTAAGTGAACGTTACGTGAACTTTTAATCAAATGTCACATTAACGTGAAGTACGTTACGTGAACATTAAGCTGATCATAATCCCGCCAGTAAAAAACAATTTTTTAAATTTTGTTATGAGTACCTAATTTACTACTACTTATTTTTATATTTATATTATTTTTTATATAGTCTTAATCGACACATTTTGTAATTAAGCTTATAAGTTTAGTTTAATTAATACTTAAAATGTATATATTTTAAAGTGTAGTCTTGTTTTAACTATTCCTGCATTTCTAGTGGTTTAACTAAGGTCTTAGCGGCCAAACTTCTTGGGGGATTTAAAAATAATTGGTATAATTTTATTATCCATATTAGAAAAAGGTTTTCTTAATGCTCTTTATTCATTAATTATTTGCAAGATCAAGTCACTTTTTTTTTACAAAATAGGTCACTATTTCAACTTATTTTAAATACTTGTTTTGTTTTGACTTCTGTGTGAAAAAAGTCAATGATTTCAAACTGTTTTAAAACAAATTGCTAACTAAAATGGAACTCAAAAATTCAAGCTCTAAACATTAAGCTATTCAAATATATAATACATAATATAATTAAAATAACTAATAATAAAACAAAATCTAATAAATAAATCTTAAAATCATTATATTGATAATATAGATTTAATTTAGGTAATTTATATAACTCGGAATAAGCCCCCCAATAAACTAAATTATCCAATCAACCAAAATCTGATCTTTTATTAATAAAAAAGTAATGTAAAGGTTGATTGTTTAAACCATAAGTTTTAACCTAAGGTATATACCATATTGAACCTATAAATCAAAACAAATTAAAATATATATTTAACACAAATAAAATATAATGGAATCTTACTGGAATTACAAAATAAAATGTAAGAAAAGACCATGACGTTTTGGTGTTAGTGAGACTCGAACTAAGGAAGGCTGATCTTACAAGGCAAGTGAGAAGACTCCAACTAGAGGAAGCTGAAATCATGAACTGAAATCATCCAAGATCTATATCTGGCATGAACAAGGAAGAAAAACTTGCTTTAGTATGGCATTGAATGATACAACCGTCATCAGGGGTCAAACTGCTAATAATATGTGATGAGTCAACCACGGCTCTGAGCCATATTTAGATGCAATAATTTTATGTAGAATAATCTATAATCAATGATCATTTACCATTTGGGAGAAAAGGTTTACTGTTTTGCTGATGTGACTTCAGGAAATTTTTACCAAATCTTCCGCATACTCTTTGGACAGCAAACGTCAAGACAATATTATGAATACTTTCAACTGAAAAACGAGTCTAAAATCATTTAATGTTTGTTAGTAAGTGGACTGTATAGTTTTTGCATCACATAACCACGCAATGTTTATGTTAAACGACACACAGACACGCGAGGATAGCCCAATGGCAATTGTATTGTTTAATGACAATAAGAGCACCAAATTGCAGCCAACGCCCAATGGGATCTGACCACCAGAACAAAACGGGACGAACTACAAGACAAGACTGGCGTGCCCGCGACCGGAAATACGAACGGGCGACAGTTAAAACCGTAAAAAAATACGCACAACAGGCGCCAAACCAAGTTTCTTGGCGCCAAAACAAAACGGTAAACATAGTTCAAAATTAAAAACAATATACAAACCTCAAACAACTAAGTTCATAAATAATTTACGGAAAATCGACAGTAACTTAACGTTTTTGGCTAATGCAATTTGAGTTATTTAAAAGTGAAAAAAAAAAAAAAACTGAAAGAAAATGTTATCATAGAAGGGCCAGAAGAAACAATGACATGTGGCTCGGTAGTTAACGAAACACTTAGAAAAAGGCTGAGCCCAACTGATATTTCGAAGGGTCATTCTGTGTCCACGAAATGACGAAGTTGCACTAATAAATAAGGATGTATTTAGTATTCTAGAAGAAGAGGTTCATTGTTACATTAGTGTGAACTCTGTCGTCTGTAAGGATGATCGGGATAAATACACAAAACTATCCAATATAGTTTTTAAACAGTTCGACGCCCTTGAGAATACCACAACACAAGTTAGAATTTAAAACTGGGCCGTATGATAATGCTTCTCTTGGGTACTTAAAATACTAAACAGGGCCTATAAAATGGAACTGCCTAGCAGTGACGAAACTAGATCAAGATATTATAATCTGTGCAACAATTATAACAGTTTTATCTCAAGGGAATGTTTGTTTCTTACCGACAATCAATTTGGCACCTGTAGACCCTGGAACCCCCTTCATTTTAAGAACGAGGAAGTTCCAAATTAAACTGGTTCAAGGTCAAACCTTGGACATAGTTGGCGTCTATCGGCTCAAGCCAGTTTTCATCCATGACCGATTTGTACGTGACCTTTTCGTATACAATTTTATAGTTTATTTAATAAAAATCGAATTGATTTAGTTCACCCTCTATACACATTTTTACGACAGAAAGATACTTTTTTTTTTACAAAGCCTAACATTATACGTGCTGGCCGGCCTTTTGGTCTAGCGGTGAGCATTCCTGGCTACTAATATAGAGGTCCCAGGTTCAATTCTTGGCGTTATCATATGTATTCTTCCCGAAGGGGAATTATTCCTATGATTGTCATAGTCTGGTTAACTAGGCTTAAGTTATGTTTAAGACTTGTACTGGCCCCATATAATCGTCATCATCACCAGATCATCTTCTAGGGACGAAGTAGCCTCACCTACATGGGGCTCCTACCTCAGGGACGGCTACATATTATGTTGGTTAATATTATAATAAACCTGTCATAGATAGTTTCTTTATAAAAGCAATACCATCTAAATATTTTATCTAATATTAAGATGATATTAAAAAATATATTAATAAACAAACTAATCAATTTTATGGTTTTATGACATTTGGGGTAGCTTTATCAGCGAATCCCTTTGGTATTTAATTAAAAGCTTACTAAAATATTAAAGTGAAAATTAAGGGAAGAAGAGATAATATTTTTGCACACATCGATTGAGGGAAGTGAGAAAGGTGGGGAGGGGGGGGGGGTTCGCCACTTATTATTTTTATTTATATATCTCTTTTTTTATGAATTTTTTTTGCGGTAATTTGTCACCCAATTATTATTATTATTTTTCGTCACGCACGGTCAGGGGAGGGGGTCTCTATTTATTTATTCATATTATACAGAATACAAATGGGGTGCAAATTTTAATAATCGCTTAAGGGCGCCGACTCTTATTTAGACTGCTCCTGATTACCGGTAGTGTAGCTGTGAACATTTTCAAACTCGGGCTAAGATGAATCTTGGATGTTTTATGTGCCCACGAACTATATATATATATATATATATATATATATATAAAGAAGCGAATCTCACAATTTCTGTCCCTATATCTGTATCTGTTGCTACACTCGAAATAGTTTGATGGTTTTCGTTCCAACATGATAATTTAGTTGGTTTTTTTTTTTAGCGTATGCCATCGGTCGGATATTCCTCATCTTCTACTGACAGTGACGGATATGTAACCGTCTTCTGAGGTTGGGACAACATCACCCCGCTGAGATAATGTGATGATATTGATGATTATTATGTGGTCCCAGTAGAAGTCTTAGACCTAACTTAATCCTAACTAACCAGACCATGGCAACCATAGGAACAATTATTCACCTCCGGGAAAAGTATTTATGTTACCTCCGGGAATTGAACCCGGAACCTCTAGAATAGTAGCTAGAAATTCTGATGACTAGACAGAGAGACCGGCCATATCTAGACGATATATGATCATACCTTGAGGCCAAATAGTGATTTTTGACTCTAGCTCTAAAATTAAGGAAAGTTGAATGATTTTCGAAATTATATATTGTTAGAAAATGACTCCCAACAATTTTGTTCAAATTGGATTATGAGGAATAAGCTATTTTACAGATTAATAAAACTATATTTAGTTTACTCTTGAATGATATTTGAAAATTTCGAGTTTTTCAGCAATTTTGTTTAAAATGGGTGTCTGCGGAGTGTTTTATATAATGAATAAAGATCTCTGCTTGTCTGAAAATAATCCTTAACTGATTTTTGAACATTTGTAACTTTTCAGAACTATCCTTTACGATTTTATTTCAAATGTAAAACATTACAAATACTATTGCATTCTTGTTTTTGCAAAGAAAAAAAATAATTTTATGGTAAATAATTTTAACTGTATATATTAGAAAGTAATTACGATTTTGTCGAAACATTTATTTTTAATCTGTAAGTTCAACATCAAGGCTTAACGACTTTATCTAATGGGGTGGAGAAACTTAAAGGAAATGCACCCGAACAAGCTTGGAGAGAGATTCTAAATATAATTCCCAACTAACCCTGCCCAGATTCTAACCTAGACCTCTACGTAACTGGCACTTCAGTCGACGAGACTGAAGCCTGATACAGTGTGATTACCGGTACAGGTAATGATTGTGGCTACGAACCACAATGCGTCCATACTAACAGAATACATTGCATTTAAAAGTTAGTTTCATAATTTAGTTCCTGGTATGGTTGTTTCATCAAACACAACTGCATCCGAGAATATTTTGGTATCGTTTGTTCAAGCCTTTCGTTAAGGTGGCATTATAATGTTCGTGAGTTAAGGTGGCGTTATAATGTTCGTGAGTTAAGGTGGCGTTATAATGTTCGTGAATTAAGGTGGCGTTATAATGATATCTAGTTAAGATGGCAATGCAGTTATAGCAAGGTGGCATTATAATGATGACTAGTTAAGATGGCAATGCACTTATAGCAAGGTGGCATTATAATGATGACTAGTTAAGGTGGCATTATAATGATGACTAGTGTAGGTGGCATTATAATGATGACTAGTTAAGGTGGCATTATCATGATAACTAGTTAAGGTGGCATTATCATGATAACTAGTTAAGGTGGCTTCATAATGATATCAAGATAAGGTGGCTTCATAATAATATCGAGATAAGGTGGCTTCATAATAATATCGATATAAGGTGGCTTCATAATGATATCGAGATAAGGTGGCTTCGCAATGATAGCGAGTTAAGGTGGCTTCATAATGATATCGAGATAAGGTGGCTTCGCAATGATAGCGAGTTAAGGTGGCTTCATAATGATATCGAGATAAGGTGGCTTCATAATGATATCGAGATAAGGTGGCTTCATAATGATATCGAGATAAGGTGGCTTCATAATGATATCGAGATAAGGTGGCTTCATAATGATATCGAGATAAGGTGGCTTAATAATGATATCGAGATAAGGTGGCTTCATAATGATATCGAGATAAGTTGGCTTCATAATGATATCGAGATAAGTGGCTTCGCAATGATAGCGAGTTAAAGTGGTTTCATAATGATATCGAGTTAAGGTGGCGTTATAATTATAGCGAACTAAGGTGTGGCGTTTTAATATCATGATTTAAGGTGGGATGGTAATTATCGCATGTCAAGGTGGGATGGGAATGATCGCCACTGCGGGGGTGTAGGTTCGTGCCTCCTCCATTGCTAACAAACTAATGTAACATCCGCCTTCTCTGATGCATCCGCAGGGGTTCCTAAGACCTTGAGGTAGGTCGTAATTACGAAGACACTGCAAAGTTGCATCATGATTAGGACTATTAACTATCTGATCGTGCTGTGCATAAGCAGCAGCGTTGATGGAATCAAGCTCACTTTTAAATTCACTTGCTGATTTGTTCAAAGGAAATCTATAAATCCTTCCTTTTTTAACTCTCTGAAAGTTACCGCCTCTTAATACTACCCGCTCGGACTAAATATAGGCGTATGAACTAATTACGCTACGCTAATACGAGGATTGAACCCCGGACCCAGCACAAAGTTTGACACTTACACTAACCACCAGTCACCACAGAATATTAACGGGGACGCTATTGCAGAGCATTTCTAAAGACAACCGCTGCATCCGTTTGATGATATTGGACAATCGCAAAGCATTTCTAACTGGAAGAGCGAGCTATCAGATAGCAAGGTGACAGATACCTTTGACGCAAAATGAGGACAAGACTTCAAAATGTAGGACATTCAAGGAAATTTAGGATGTTACAAAATAAAAAGTTCAAAATTAACTTGTACCGATTCAATTAATATGTTTTATTGATAACGTATTACACATTTTATTGTGCGTTCGAGCAACATTTTTCTGATGAACTTATGAATTAGACGTTCGCCCTGATTGGTTGCTGATGGCATACACGCAGCCAATAGAAATAACAAATGTTATCACGTGAACACCACGTGGTGAATTGGCCGAGAAAAAACTGATAGTGATAGCTGAAATACTATCTTAAGGCAGAAATTATAAAATGCGAAATTATTTTGATAGCAAATAACACCAACAAATTAAAAATATTATTTATATTGTCAAAATAGAGGATATTTTGGAATTTTTGGAAATTTCTCCCGGCCGCCGACACAGGGATGATATGTTAGACATTTTCGGTAAAAGGGGGGAAGTATGGTCACCCTGTCGGCCATTGTGATCGTAAAACACCCTCTTAATTAAATGAACAGGGAAGATGTTTACATGTAGGCTGCGGATTTGGTAGACATGCATATATTTTTTTACCTTCTCGCGACACCTCGGAGACAGGAAGTATTTTGATAGTCAAAATATTCTAGTTTGATATTTTGATGATTGTGTACGTTTCGTGACCCCTTGAACCTGAAAAATTGGTTCTCACGATGCCATCTGTCTGTCTAGTTGTATATCTCTCGGCCTAAAACTGGGTACGTTGAGGTTTCATCAGGTTTTCCAGATGGTTTTTTTGAAATTAACCTTACAACCATAAATTTAAGGGTAGTTTACTTAAGGTGGGCTTACAGGGAACGCGAGAAAAGGACAGTGTTTTTGCAGTTTTTATATCAAAACTACCCGCCTCGGTGGCGTAGTTGGCTAACGCGCTAGTCGTGTTGAGCTCGACCGCTGAGGACGGGGAGATCGAGGTTCGAATCTCGGTCGGGTGAACTGGGGTGGTTTTTCCTAAATGGTTTTCCACTCTCCCTCCACGCAAATGCGGGTTCACTTCCTCTAATTAAACCCTCCCAATTCCTAATCCATTAGTGTAATTAGTACTTAAGCGTATAACCCGAACGGGTAGTAAGACGCGGTGCTAAATATTATTATTAAAATATATTATATATATCAAAACTTTTTTTGGTCAAAATAAATCAAATATTGTTGCAGTAGAACCGTAAAGTTTAATTTTCTTCACACGGTGACATCAAAATTTCTTGAATATATTTCAAAGAGGTCCTGGAATTTAATGACAACTTTTTCTATTAATTTAAAATGTTTCTCATCTAATAACGCTATGCTCATGACAGATATTCAACAACTCTTGATACCACGTGAATAAAATTAAACTCCATATTTCTACTTGAGAAATATTTCATTTATTTTGGCAAAAAAAAAAAGTTTTGCTAGTAAAACGGCAAAAAAAAAAAAAAAAAAAAAAACACTAGCCTTTTTTCGCGTTTCCTATAGCCCCAAATTGACGGAAGAAAATAAATCGATTTTTATCAAAATCTCTTACAATTCATATCTATCCACTAATTAACATCATACACAAAATTGTGTCATAAAAAATTTTGTCATAAAAATGACACAGTACTTTACATAGTCAGAATTTTTCAATTTTGATCACATCCCCGCAACATTTTTGAGTTACGAAATAACTTACCATTGAACATAAATATAAAAAGTTTTTATATGAAAGAATGTTTTACAAAATCGACATTTTCTTAATCATAGGTAAATAAATATTTCTAAACAGAGCTTTAGAAAATAGGTCTTTGAAAATGCACACCACAAATATGTTTATGTATCATGTATGCTTTTTGCTAAGATGCGGTGTTATTCCCCTCCCCCCCTATTATGTTTCTATAACAATGTATATTATTTAGTTTCCCCCTTATCTTAAGAGCTACAAGTATAATTTAGAGATAAAGGAGCGAGGAAGTTTGTGTGGTGCAACGAACCATTTATTTATTGGCTGACAAGAAATACTGGAAAAAAGGCATATTTTTTTGGTCTGGAAAATTGGAAAAGTCTGGGACTTTCAAAATTTGCAAAATGTATCAAACCTGTCAAGGTAGATTATATATATATATATATATATATAATATATATATATACATACATACATACTAGCGGACCCAACAGACGTTGTCCTGCCCGAACGTTGGCTTTTCGTTTGGGTTGCATAATTGATTTCGATAATAAAACAAATACTATGTGATCATCACAATTACAAATTCACAATGAACTCCAATTAGTGAGTAACACAAATATTACAAATTCAGTGTTTGTCAAGACAACATACCAAATAAAACATCTTTTCATTTTTGGCATTTCGCCCACAACTCCACAAATATCAGCTGTATCGAAAAACAAACATAACTATGAAATATTCTCAGAAGTTCAATTATTCATGAACTTTCCAGAAGGTTTTAACGGTCAATTATTGATGAACTTATGATTTTTTTTAACGGTCAATTATTAATATTATATTCATTATTATAAATATTGGGGGTGGTGGTGGGGGGTGAAATCTTGAGGTTACATGTTCTGATATGCAAAAAATAAAAAATAAAATAAAAAAATCCTAGAACCCGATTTCAGCGCCACCTACCGGGTCCAATTGTGAATCTAAACCATCCATGGACCCACTAAAACACACACACAAAATTTCATCAAAATCGGTCCAGCCGTTTAGGGGGAGTTCAGTGACATACACACGTACAGAAGAATTATATATTTAAGATATAGTTTGTTTGTCTGTCAAGAGCACTGCGCGATATCCACCTTGCGCAGAGGGCTGAAATTTTAAAATTAGTAGTAACCCCACGTGCATCTCGAAACTGTAATTTTAAGATTTTGATTAATTTTTTAAAAATTAAAATAAAAGTTTTTTTTCTGTCTGTTTGAAAAAAAAAAAGCGTTGCCCGGGTACTTCTACTATTAATTTTATAAATATAATATAATAAGCAGAACTACTCGGCGCAATCCATTGCGTGGTTACCTCGGGCAGCGCTTTTTTCCTCTCTTCAGACAGACAAATCTTTTTTGCCTTCCAACCCAGGTTTTAATCAATTAAATTTTTTTTTCTAAAATTCCAGTTCTAGGTGCACATGTTTTGTGCACAGAGGCTAATAATTTTAGAATTTCAGTCCCTCTGCTTACGGTAGATATCACTCAACGCTCATGGCAGACAAACTCTTCATTTTATTTAAATAGATGTTAATTTATATATTTAGTTGAATCAATTAAAGAAATGACCCTGAAACGTTATTATAGTCCAAGTTTCTACTAAACAAGTTTATGTTGTGTAATCAAATTTATCACAGCAATTCTTGAATTGTTTGATGAACGTGACCTATGACAACACTACTATTATTATCAACTAATCGCTGGTTTCTCATCAAGTGGGTAAACCTTGACAACAGGTTTTTGTTTTTAATCCATACTGTATTTATTAAATAAATGTTACGGTGATCACAGAGATTCTCTATCGCTTTTATCTTAAAATAGACATTTACAAAAAACTCGTAAGAATTGTGAAAAGAAATAGGACTATACATGCGGTTGTAGAAACATCACACCAAAGACCACAAATGAAATAATATACACAATTACTTACTCTATGGCATTAGGAACTAGGAACATTGTTACAGAAAAATTGAGGAAAGAGAAACATCTCTGTTAACCAAAGAACATAAGAATCAAATTTATTTTCAAAGACCTGAATTAAAAAGTATGTATATATATATATAACTATTAGTTATATAAAAATATATCTCAAATAAAAGATTTTTATCTTGAATAGTACTACAATTTTACAATCAAATGTTAATTTTTATCTCAAGTTGCGGAGAAATGATGAAAATTGGAACATTTCCCCCATGTACCCTCAAAGTCATTTTCATAAGAAAATTAGAATTGCCATCTTGTTTATAATGGTAAAAAAAACAGTGTCTTAGTTACAAAATTTAATCAAAATCATTAGAACTAATTTTGAGAGTCGAATTTTTTTTCTCTTTTTGCCCTTTGGTAAATTACCCTTAATTTTAGGGTTGGATGTATAATTCCAAAAAACCCTCGGGTGACCTTACGAAAATTCCAGATACCAAGTTTTAGCCCAATCGTTAAAATAGTTTCGGCTCTAGCCCGAGGTACAGACGGACTGATTGACTGGCGAAAATCACTTTTTTGGTTTCACGATGTCAGGAACGTCGACATTTATCGAAATCTCGACTTCGATTTTCTTAGACGATCACAATACTTTCTCTCCGAGGTGTTGTGGGAAAGTAAAAGTGAGTGTTTGGTCAAGTCTTTTTTTATCTGAATAAACACTCAGAATACACCTTTAAAAAGTAAGTAGGCCCTATAAGACATCGAGTAAGCGAACGCTTATTTAATTATTCGTACATAAATAGTGAAGTTTGGTAAATTGAAATTATTTTTAGGTTACGGGCTCTTGCCTTAAACTAGGATCGAACAATGACCCCTGAGCACGGGACGAATCCTAGATAGCTCAGTGGTAGATTATTGGCGCGTTAAGCCAAAGGTTGATCAAAGGACGTTTGGCACAATCTTGGATTAGCTTAGCTGAGATACATTGGTCGTTTGGATCAGGTTGGTCATAGGATGTTTGGCACAATCTTGGATTAGCTTAGCTGAGATACATTGGTCGTTTGGACCAGGTTGGTCATAGGATGTTTGGCACAATTTTGGATTATCTTAGTTGAGATACATGGGTCGTTTGGATCAGGTTGGTCATAGGATGTTTGGCACAATTTTGGATTATCTTAGCTAAGATACATGGGTCGTTTGGATCAGGTTGGTCATAGGATGTTTGGCACAATCTTGGATTAGCTTAGCTGAGATAAATGGGTCGTTTGAATCAGGTTGGCCATAGGATGTTTGGCACAATCTTGGATTAGCTTAGCTGAGATACATGGGTCGTTTGGATCAGGTTGGTCATAGGATGTTTGGCACAATTTTGGATTATCTTAGCTGAGATACATGAGTCGTTTGGATCAGGTTGGTCATAGGATGTTTGGCACAATCTTGGATTAGCTTAGCTGAGATAAATGGGTCGTTTGAATCAGGTTGGCCATAGGATGTTTGGCACAATCTTGGATTAGCTTAGCTGAGATACATGGGTCGTTTGGATCAGGTTGGTCATAGGATGTTTGGCACAATTTTGGATTATCTTAGCTGAGATACATGGGTCGTTTGGATCAGGTTGGTCATAGGATGTTTGGCACAATTTTGGATTATCTTAGCTGAGATACATGGGTCGTTTGGATCAGGTTGGTCAAAGGACGTTTGGCACAATCTTGGATTATCTTAGCTAAAATACAAGGGTCGTTTGGACCAGGTTGGTCATACCACGTTTGGCGCAATTGTCAAAACGGCCTGCTAAGGCGTCACTTTCACAATAGACTGGCCTGCTTATGACGGGGAGATCGGGGTTCGAATCCAGGTCAGGTCTACTGAGGGTGGTTTTTCCTAAATGTTTTCCCACTCTCCTTCCACGTGAATGCGGGTAGGCTACCTGCAAAATACTTCCTTCCTCATCCCTACCCCATTAGAATAATTTATATAAGTGCATATAGCCTGAACAGGTAGTGAGACACGAAGACAAAAAAAAATAATTCTAAGATAGTTTCACACTCTACACGTGAATGTGGGTACATCTAATCTAATTTATACCTTTCTCATCCCCTACCCTAATAGTATACGGTGATTAAATGTTTGTAGTCCGGACGCGTATTAATACGCGGATAGAAAAAACAACATTAAGGATATTAGTTTCAATTCTAAATAATTTTTGTTTGTCTTGGCAAGTTTTTTGCTGTGCTTCTAGTCAAAAGGAATTTAGATTGAAACATATTTTAAACTCACTTATTTTTTAAAAAATATTAAAACCTGACGATGGATACATCATATTTATAATGAGCTGTTTATCATTCAATCTATATTCGTAGGTAGCGAACTAAAAAGATTCAAACAAGGTGGAGAAATTCTCTTCGATTATTAAGGCCATTTGATCATCAACATTTTATTGCACAATTTTAACAAGTGCATAATTGTAATATATACAATTAATAGTGATTCAATGACTTCAAATCATTACAGTTCCCGAGTTAAAAGGGGTCAATCGTGTTATTCTATGATAATGCGTAGGCCTACCATTGTTAAGGTAAAGTAATTGATTTATAGGGCTGAGATTTATTTTACCTAAACATTCATATGAAGTGTAGACAATTAAATATTTATGATATTAATATTATTATTAATACTAACGCAAAAAGCATAAAATAGCTCGTGAATCGTAATTATTAGAAATCATTGAATCACTATTTAGAACTTGTTAAAATCGTGAAATAAAATTTTGATGGTCGAATGATATTAAGGTATCAAAGAATTCTGGTAATAAGAATCTTTTAGAAAAAAACTTTTTTTTTTGCTATCAACATTGATATAATTTTACTATATTATTATTGTTGTCTAAAGGTATTAATAATATCTATCAAAAGTGTCAGTTGAATATCACATTACTTGATTGACTGTATGAAAATAGTTTGAGTAACTCTTGTAGCTGACGGATATGGTCCTTTCTACCAAAGTTTGATCATAGTAACCGAACAATTGTCTTGGAAACTACCTTTTGGCCTTGGCTCATGAGCTCGTCTAAATATTCCCATGTTTTATTTTGATTGCTGTGTTATTAATCGAATTAGTTGTAAACGCTTTTCCTGCGTCGGAAACCGATGACCTTGAGAAATGCCTTCCTTAGTTTCACTAGATGTGCGTGCGAATACTGTGCTCACCTGATAAAAATGATTACCATCACGTATTACTGCCAAAACGTCTAATAATTTTGGAAGTGAGCTTCTCTTTCTAGATTGAGCATTTGGCATTACATCAGTCAGGATCTTGGCCACGCAATAACTTTCAAGTGTTCTTGGACCGATTTTTAACGAAATTTTGACAGGGATATTTTTTGAACCTAGGACAAAATATATGTAAATAGTTTTTCAATCGTATTATCTGTTTTAATATGGTACTAACTCAATAGTTTTTAATTTAATACCACATTCCTCAAGTGATATTAATTTATAATTCCAAGCAATCGATTAACGTTTATAGGAAAATTTATTTGGTTAGGGAAAATTTAGTGAAAGATGAATGATCTGATGGCAGACACAAGCAATGTTTTTGGTAGATACAACGGCCGCTTCAGACATATTTTGAATGTTCATGAAGAATAATAATTGGATGAGGGTATCGAAGTCCATACTGCTCAACCACTAGTCCCAGAGTCGAGTATCAGTATCAAAGAAGCTATTGAGATGTTAAAGAATCCTAAATCCCCAGGTATAGATTTAATTCCAGCAGAGTTAATAAAGGGAGGTGGAGAAATGTTGGTACTAGAAATTCCTATAGAACCATGAGGTATTTATTACCACAAGAATGGAAGGAAGGTATTATAATATCCATTTTCAAAAAAGAAAGATATGAAACAGTGTGTGTAATAATTATATAGGTATCTCACGGCTACCAACATGCTATCAAATTTTATCTAACATAATTTTAACGAGATTAATTCCCATATGCAGAGGAAATAATAGGGGATCATCAGTGTGGATTTTAACGAAATAGATCAACAACGGATCAAATCTTTTACTTTTCGGTAAATATTAGAAAAAAACATGAAGGTTACTCAACTATATATATATATATTTAAAAGGCCTATGATTCAGTCAAAAGAAACAAATCACAGGAATTTTTAGCTAAGTTTGGGATACCCAAAAAACTGGTCAGTTTAATTGAGGTACGTTTGAACGATAGGCGTGGCAAGGTATGTGCTGGATATAATTTATCAAATACTTTCAAAATACATAATGTGTTGAAACAAGGAGATGCACTGCCCCCGTTACTTTTTAATCTAACCTTAGATTATGCTATTAGGGTAATGCAAGAGATTAGGGAAGGGTTGACACTAAACGGTACAATGTAGCTATTAGGATATAGAGATGATCCGGCTTTTTGGACAATAGTAAGGAAGCTGTTGAAATAAACAGACTATTATCAGAGGCTGGTAAGGAAATAGGTTTAGAAGTGAACACTGAAAAGCTTAGGCATATGATCACACAGATAACACAGATTGGGGGCAATAGTTTAGTGATTACTTCGAACAACATATCATTTGACAGGGTCAATGAGCTTAAATATAATTTAGTAGTGTAAAAAAAATAATCACTTCTTAAAATTTGTTTCAAAATACTAAATAAATTTCTTCCCTTACGATCTAAAGTGCCATTAACACAATAGACTGCCTTGCCATCGATGGGAATTCAAGGTTCGAATGCTGGCCGGGTTTATCAAGGATATGTTTACCTTAATGTATGTACACCTTCCTACGCAAATGTGGATATATTTTCATTTGAAATTTCTACGATCCTTTCCCTCCTTCGACCATATTCTAACCCCTTTTCCGACCTTCCGCCCCTACCGGTACCACCACCCGCACTGAACCATCGTGATCGGCCCTCTACCTGCTCATGAAGCAATCTTCTTCACGCGTACGGGATAGAAATCCAAACAGAAGAGCCAATTTAAGTTTCACTGATAATACAAGTAAATAAATTCTCACCATTATGTACTTTTTGAAAGGTAAATTGTATACTATGTTTAGTTCAATAGTAAGAGCATTGGCGTACTGAGCCAAAGGTCCCGGGCTCGATACCCGTGTCTAGGTGTCATTTTTCAATTTAAAAAAAATTAGACGTGGCTATCACTTGCCTGGTGGTATTATTATGATTATTATTTAAAAAAATTAGCTTGCGCTTTCTAAACACAAGGATATACAAATATACAAGTTACAAACCACAGCTAAGCGTCAATAAAGTAGTTTCAGATTACGAGGCTGAGTTAATTCACAAATAGTACATTTCTGAGCCTCACTTGATATAGAACCAGGGTCTTCTAGACTTTTAGTTTAAAACTTCCCTAAGCACTCTCTCACAGAAATGGTTATCAGATTATTCACATACCTACCTCATATACAGAAACTCGTAATTATGGACAAACAGTTTAGTGTAATCTGCGATCTCATTAACAGATAGATTAAAAAAAAAAGCTAGAGCTATAATAAAATAAAATATTTTTTTTTTTAGCTGTACACTCTATTGGTGGCTATCAAGTGTTTTTTGGAAAATGAGATCTAGTGTCTGTCCCTCTCCTCAAGTTTGCCCTGACTTTTTGCTCCTGGTAAGCTCTCAAGACTCAAGACGCAAATTTAAGTGTCAGTCAAGACTATAGACGTCCCAAACAGCTTGTTCAAGAATACTCTTGTTTCCTATATTAAGGTTCTTACAGAAAGCAATTTTTTAAGAAATAAATAAATAATGTTAATGAAACTTAAATAACCCTTTACTTTATTATTATTTTAAATTATTGATACCATATATATCAAAGGTGACAGCTGAAGATCACGTGAATTGGCAAATAAATATATGAAAAATTGTTTCAGTAGCTCTTATAACTGTCAAAAAAATAAGTAGATTGTAGTTTTGTTTGTGTCCACCACAACCTCGCTATGAATGAAATGTATTTGCTATAACCGTGACCTTGAATAGGCCTAAACGTGGCAGGTTTGTTTACAAACAAACAAACGCACACCAAATTGTGTGGTACTAAAACCTGGAGAAGAAACCACGAAGCCAATTGAAAAGCGAGGGAAAGGGTAAAGCAACAGAGAATGTATATTACAAAGGTAATGATGTTTAATATTACCTTATTGTGCTACCATAAATTTGTTTAAGAAAACGCACACACAAGGTCAAGTCACTTATTTTAATGATGACGTGATATTAAGTTTTGTAAGGTAATAAGCGATTGATGCCGAAATTCCTAGAAAAGAATAGAAGCTAAGTTCATTCTTATTTGATACGGCTCACCATTTACAATAAGTCACTAAGTAGTGTCATTAACTATTTCCTGTCTTTGTGGCTTTTTAAATCAAGGTTTCGACTAAGAGCGTTCTGAGAGTCTGGTAAACTAGATAAATCCATTAGGGATGGACTGGCCTTGATTTCATGAAATCATTCGCAGATTCACTTAAAATGCACTGGCCTTGATTTCATGAAATCGTTCGCAGATTCACTTAAAATGCACATAACTACAGAATTGTATTTTAATCTTAACACCGAGTAAGCGCTAGGTATACCTTTAAAGTTAAAGACTTTGTATGTCTGTGATATTAGGGGAAGTAAAAATATGAATTTTTTTTTGCGTTTTATTCGGATAATTTAAAAGATATTAAATTGAAATATAAGTAATAGATTTTTAAATAATTCTAAACATAGTCTTACATTTTTACACACAATTTTTTTTGTCTCAAAGTAGTTTTTTGTAAACTTATTTTTTTAAACTGTAAATCGTCTACTACTTAGGTTACTTGGTTAAGCCACAAAAATTGCCTGTATAAATCTTCCTTCCGGGATGTAGATTTTAAAAGTCCGTGGAAGCATAGGTCTATCTAAAATAAAAAAAATAAGGAAAAGGTAATTTTGAAATGCAAAGTCAATGCTGTCCGGGGGGAAAAAAAGTAGTGTGAGTGTGTGTATTCGTCAGAGGAAGAGGGGAAGTCTTGTCAGCAGGTAAACAATTTGCCTTTCAGGGTGAAATGCAAATTATCTTTTTTTTTTCGTCTCTCAAGGCGAAATGCAAACTTTCTTCTTTCTTTTTTTATACCAAATCTACGATAGGAGAAGTGCTAATTGACAGCTAACTTAAGGTTATTTATTACAAACACTGGCTGAAATAAACTAATATCAAACTACTTGGAAATAATAATAATTTTATTATTAATACTATATTATCTATTATTATTTACGAATATGTTGACATTAGTGACTTTCAACCATGAATGTTTGTGATAGAACCTTTTGATGGCTCTCATTTTCCATCTCTCCTCTCGTAGATTGGGTATAGTCCGTACATTGGCTTAGTGTTTATGTGTATCAAGGTAAGATGCAACCAGCTTTACAATAAAGTTGAAATACTCAAGCAAGCAACATCGTTAAGGATTCTCTAACTGAAATCAGCTGCCAATTCTCTTGTGGTCCGCGGCTTTTTATTATTCAAAGGGATCACCAAGTCATTTTTCAAAACCTACTTTCTGGTAGTCCCCACAAAACATCTAAATGTAATTTACGTTATTCGGTGAATGTATGGACGCTATATTAACAGGGTTTCCGATGCCATAAAAAGTCATCTAAACGGTATCAAGGTACGTTTCCTTCGAGACGGCCGCCGCACACGATTCAAGCTGCCAGTGCTGTTTTTTTCCATGCGTCAATCGCGTGAAAATCTTTGATATGTGAATGTAGTATTGTTTCGTGACAATGAGTGAAAACGATGATCTGTTGCTTCGTTTGTTGCTTGAATACCTGAGGATGACTAAATATTACAATTGAGGACCTTGCAGCAAGAAGGGGGCAACTCCATTTCTGGTTGAATTCCATATAAAATATGTACCAAACTTTAAAAAAACTGAATCTATTGGTGCAAGACTGAGGCAGATCAGACAATAAATACGAAATCTATAACAAGTTTTGTACTTGTCTCTATTGTTGTCCGGAGCTGCACCCTACTTGCACCAACCTAACGAGAATTTTCGCTTGCAGTGTTTGGTGGTGTTGGAAACGTAGTGAGTTATTGCATGATCTATGCTATTGTTTATTAGTGTGGCTACTCGGCTAACCATCGTTTATTAAATAATTTTACAGTAAAACCTTGGATTGCGAGTAACTTGGTCTGCGAGTGTTTTGTAGGACGAGCAAAAATTTTCAATGAATTTTAACTTGATAAACGAGCGATATCTTGCAATACGAGCAGTTTCATTTGATAGGTTCTTTGTTAAAGTCGCACAAAAAGAAAAATATTCCAGTGAGCCAACATATAGCAGTGATTCCGTTAGTGACAGTGAAAGTCATCTTAAACAATAACCCACCTCCTCCTCTCCTCTCTCTCGTCCACCTCACACCATTCACGATTAAATTTAATTAATAAATTTGATTACAGTAGTTACATTTAAATAACGAAAATAAAAAAGGTATTAATCATTTGTAGATTAAATATTTTTCGGTTGTGGGACGAATCATTTGAGTTTCCATTATTTCTTATGGGGGAGATTCGCTTTGATATACGAGTGCTTTGTATTACGAACACGTTTACGAAACGAATTATGCTCGCAATCCAAGGTTTTACTGTATTGGTATATTCAGTATTGTTTGTGTGTTACTGAACTCTTTTAATTTCAAGATGATATTGTTTATTTGAGGTTACATACATATAGTTTATCAGGTCATTTTAGTGTACTCAGTATTGTTTGCGTGGTGTTGTATTATTTTATTTTCAATATGAGTAATTATGACAGCTCAGAATCTTATAGCTATAGTATCAGAATGTTTAGTAGTGGCACGTCAGATCTTTATGAACCATCCAGCTCGGGGCATGGCTCAGGTGAATCTGGTCTCGGTGTGGCAGGTCCATCTACGAAAAGAAGGTGCATAAAGAAGAAACCTAACCTCCAAAACTGTATCAGACCAACCTCGTACTAAGCAAGATGATCCACAAGAAGGAAGAAGGGAATACAGAAAACAATGACGAAGGTGAAGAAGGAATTGTTAGGCCTAAACCTATAATGAAGAATAGAAAAAAAGTGCTAACCCAGATAGTTGGAAACGAAACATAAAAAAGTAATCTATTGCTGAAGGAAAGAACTATATTAACTGTAAAGGGATAGCAGTAGAAGCAAGAAATACTGGACCCGATTGTCATTGTAAGTATAAATGTTTTTAAAGGGTATGTGAGGAGAAAAGGAAGACATTGCCATCCAAATTTAATTAAATGAGGGACAGCAATATTCAAAATATCTACTTGGGAGACTTGATTAAAACAAACTCTATTCAAAGGGTTTGGGCCAAAACTGGTAAGGGAAAGAGCCGCAGTTGTTCTCACAAATATACTATTAAGCTGAGCATGGAAACTCTGAGAGTTTGTAGGGCTGCTTTTGTATCTATATACGGAATATATATATAAAAAAAGCGTGGATAGTATTTCTAAATCTCTTCGTGGTCAGAATATTGCACCACCTATGATTAAACGAGGCACGCATTGAAACAGACCTTGCAGGCTTCCGGATACTTTGGTTAAAAAAGTAGACTCCCATATTAGAAGCTCCCCCCCCCCCCCCATGCCGTGAGTCACACTACAGCCTAAATAAAAGTGCACGATTTTATTTGTCCCCAGATCTGAATATAAAGCTGATGTATGAACTATATTTACAAATGAACGAGCCATAAAGTGTCAGTGATGCTGGTTTCAAGCCAAAAGTAACATAAGGCTTTTATTTTAGATACGTTAAACAAAATTTTAACTACCGTTTTGGGGTCAGATATTTGTACGAAGTGTGACATATTACACAATAAGCTGAAAAATATGAGCATTGATGACAATGAAAGAAATGAGCTTCAGAATCAGAAGACTTTACATGAGATGAAAGCTGAATCTTTTTTCACCGAACTAAAAGAAAAAAAGACAACTGTGCAAAGATAATGATGAAGTTGAGATCCTTACATTCGACTTTCAACAAAATCTTCCTTTACCAAAAGGTCCATCTGGCGAAGCCTTCTACAAACTTCAACTGTGTACGTACAACTTTTGTATTCATTCAGGCGTGCTCATTTCTACATGTATGATGAAACTACTACTCGGAAATCACCAAACAATGCGATTTCTTTCCTATATCACTATGTAAACAATGTGCTCCCAAAAACAGTAAAACCTTTTCTCAGACATTTCTGCAGCACAAAATAAGAACAGTATAATAGTGCAGTTTTGGTATATTCTTGTAAAAATCACTCCTATTCTGAAGATTGTACATCGATTTCCCGAGACAGGACACAGTTTTCTTCCCTGCGACCGTTGTTTTGGTGCCATAGAGAAGTTTTTGAGAAAGAAAGATTATGTTTACTCTCCGGCACAATATGCCAAACATATTCAACAAGCATCCAAAAGCTTTGTACCTATTCTTGTTAATCAAAATATGATTCTCAACTTTAGTAAGCATTATGAGGGTCATTTTAAAAAGGTGATTGTATGTAAATGAACAGAAGAAGAGATTCAAGATTTCTCAATACCGTATTTTTGACTACAGCAAGGACCATCTGGTCAGCATTGGTGTCAGTGTATCCACTGGTGCTCCTGTTTTTGATATGTACACCATTCAGAGGAATGATGAGAATAACCTCTAGGTTGAACCACCATCCCTTGTTTACAACTCTCCTCTATGTGTTAAAAAGCCTAAATACAAGGATGTGATGCATTTAGCCACTAACTTGGTTCCTCCTAATGAAATAGGGTTTTACCAAGCACTAAAATGTGAAGTAGTTGGAGGGAATGATGTTCCCGGGGTCTCATGTACCGATGACGATGATCAGGCTGATCTGTGAAAGAGAAAAATAAGATTATTTGCAAATAATTTGGTTCAAATTAGGTTGATACCATGATGATCGGTATTGCATTCATAGTTTTCAAACAGTGTCACACAAGATTACTAAAAACATTTATTTTTTATATTTAAATAAATGGGAAACTTAACCCATATTTTAATATTTTGGTACAAGAGGGACGTAGCTCCAAATTTGTAGTACTCATCTATCATTCAGGTAAGGATGTATTAGCTGAAAAACTGTACTCATTTATATGTTATCTTTCGGTTGGTGGAATTTTTTTATCCTCAGTTAAAGGGTGATTTTTATAAAAAAGTTTTTTATTATTTCCAAAAAGTTGTTAAAAATGGAGCTGCCCCCTTCTTGCACCAAGGTCCTCAATTGTGTTTGGATGAGGTAAATGTTGATGTGCATCCTATTTTTAAAGGAAGACGGGACGAGGGATATTTCACAACACCAATTATTCGACACTTGTTGCAAGACGAAAAAAATGTTAGAGAATTTTTCAGAGTGAACATTTCTCAGTTTAACTTCATCCTTGATTTGACAAAAGACTATATCAAAAGTAATTCCCACAATAGAGTTCGGTATCCAATCACCGCTGGTGCTGCAGGATCTGACAGTCATGCCCTACGTTTTCACTGCTGATGAAGCCTTCAGATTATAAAAGCATGAATTGTGATGAAACCTTTTTCCCGACCTGTCGCAAGTGCTGACGAACAAAAATCAAATTTTTTAACGGTCACTTCTCCAAGGCACGAAGACTTTCAGAAAATTAATTTGTTTTGCTAAGCCAGATATTTCGGATTTTTTACACCCCGATTGCTTTGAAACCGAAGACAGCCAATGAATGATTTGATCACTGTGGCATGCTGTCTACATAACCTTTCTAGGGATGCATATTTAGTAACCTCAAATAAGCCATACTATGAATTTGATATATGCGACACAATACTATCTCAAAATTTCATGTCATTTATTAGAGCTGGGGGCTTCATCAACGTAGATTGATTTCATGTGAGAGACTCGTTTATGAAATACCTCAACAGTCCTCAAGGTAAAACTGTATGACAAACTAATTATGTCAGAATAACAGACTCTTCCCAGTAAATAAAAATTATTACAGTAAATTAAATTACTAAAACTATCTAATATACTTAATTGGAAACATTATAAACATAATTTTAATATGTTACTAACGTAATACTGTTGAATAATGTTAAATAATGTTCACATAATTATTTTTAACACTTTCACACTTTTTACATGATAAAAATGTAGACAATTATAAACAATTGTTCTTTGTATTTCTTTAACTGATATTTCTAATTGATCTGCTACTTATTTCCACGCACTATCCTTAACGACTTGATCCTTGTAAAGAGGGCTCTCTAAATCATACAATGATGGATGTTTTGCAAATGTTTCCACCAACTTTTCATCTTCCAACACAGTAAACAACACTTTTGAATCACCCATGTTGAATAAAAACCATTAAAAACTAGAGGAAAGTGTTCCGAACACACGTGCGGTTGCGGCTAGACTGCTTCGAGAGGAGTAGGGCCGCTGTGGCCAGAGCCGTTGACAGCAGACGCAGGCGGCCGCCGCCTGTAGGGAGATGACTCCATTGCTAAACATGTGTAGCAGTCCTCTGCGGTGGCCGCATGCGTCAGACGTCTTGAAGGAAACGTACCTTCAGGTTTTACTACTAATCATGTGATTTGAACAATAATGAAAGTTGATTTTGCTAATTTTTCCATCTGGCTACGATGGCACTTTTATTTAAATAATAAAATTTACTCTCAGAGCTGGTTAACATCTCGAAGAAAAGTACTTTATTCGCTATGAGCACAAATCGACATCAACACTTTATAAGAAAAAAGAAGCAGGCTCGGCAGTTTTGTTTACGAAACTTAGTAAAGTACTTTTAATTTTAGAGTCAATTCATCAAAACTTTTCACCTGAATGACAGTTCAAAAATCATATGTTTAGGTTTTGGGTTGCCAACACTTGTAAAAGATCACTGTTTTGTTATGAATTTTAAGTTTTTTAATTACATGTTACATTTTACATTTAAAATAACGTAAGACTAAGTTTTCTCACACTACTTCATTACGTTTAATCATTTCCTTTTACTCAATTCGAAACAATATTTTAAACATAATTAAAAGTACTTATTCTTAGTTTTGAAATGTTATCTATTATGTGTAATATAGTGCGTACATTAATACCTCTTAATACAGTCATCGTATTTACTTGGAAAAGATAATATACTTGTCATTATATATATAATTATTTTATTGTATTTTTAAATATTTAACTGAATAAAATATATTCATCCACTGCTTGGGTACACCATTGTAAATAACTTGTTTGCGTCATGATCAACCACATGGTTTATATTCGTTGGTCGCCATTTTGAAGCCATATTTGTTGAAGTTTTTGTGAAAGTGCTCTGAATAATAATTATTTTAATTGGAATAAAACGATAAATAAGCTTTGTGACCGACCTCAAATAAATATAAATAATTTGTTCAATTTAAATTTATTTGATAGAATTTATTACTGTGCACGTTTATTATATTTATAACTTTAAAATTTGTCTCTAGTTTGTGATGGCCTGTCTATAACTGTCCAAAGTGACAGTGCCAGATGTCAGCTTTAGGGGAAGGAATATATTAGGAACTATTTCTAGTAACTTTTTGAGCTGTCATCAAAGTAAACTAAGGTCGTGATTGTACTATACTTAATCTAACCTGAGACGAGTGAGACAGCTTAAATGTGTAAGGTGACATCAGTGTTCGTACGAAGCACGATATTTATTTAAAATGAACATTCGAGAGAAAAGATCTGATTTAACAAGTATACAAAGTTTTATGAACTTTTTAAATAATCATAGCCAAGGAAAACTCTTAATTACATGGCAGACGTAGTACATTTTTGTGGCCAACATTTATAACATTTCACTTTATTATTTGTGTTAATTCATAGGCATTTATAATATATATCAAAAATGAAAGTTGAAGTATAAATATATTAAAATTGTTTTAGTAACTTTAGTTACCAACATCATATTAAAGTTACTATTGGAAGGGAAAGTGAGTTTTTTAACAAGTTTATTTTTTACCAACTATTAAATTATCGCCACAGTAGATAAGTCTAAGTTTTGCCGAGCTATGTGAAAACGAGAACAGGTAGTTAATATGAGTGAAATAAGAGTTTAGTCCGACACCTTATCTCAGACGGTAGCTTATCTATTCACTGCGTATAGGGTTCCGGGTTCGATTTCCGGCATGGTCGAATTTTTTTTATCATTGATGAAGTGTGGGGTTTCCCCTTTCACGGTGATGAATTAACGGTCAGAGGCTGGATGTTATGTCTGTTATAGATTTAAGTTAGTTTCTATTAGGCCCCTACACACACACACACACACACACACACACACACACACACACACACACACACACATACACATACACATACACATACACATACACATACACCAACTTGTCCAACCAACCAGCCGATAAACTGTATAGTGTGTATGCTTGTTGTCCGAACAAATATATATATATATATATTTTTTCCAAGTTGGTTGGTTGGTCGGTACAAACCACCCGATCATCAACTTCCCCACCCCATCGCCCGACAAATTGTTGGGTCTGTAGCGTTGTTGGACCAACCGACCAACCTGGCGCTAGTCATTCACCGCTTTACAAGCGTTTAGGTGGGTAGAGTCACAGTGCGTTCTTTTGTTATAACTAAAATAATATCACCATACTGAGTATTTCAGAGAAACATTCATAATTAATTCTTAAAAAAATTAAGAAAATCATTTGAGTAAAACTCTTTTTAATAAAATTGCATAAGTGATTTTGTCTTTCTTTCTAAAAACCAATTTACTGCCCAAATTTTTCTTGCGATATTTTTTATGAATTGATAATGATATTAACGGGAATCCAGTTTTTTTGGTATTTGGTTAAAAATGAAGACATGGCGTGGATTCGTTCTGAGATCACGATAGCTACTGACAAATTGGACCGCTAGTCGGGCAGTGTGAAGGCTCGCCTCCAATTTGTTGTCCCGACGGTCGGGCCGACAAGATGGTGTGTGTCTGTAGGGCCCTTGTTAATTTAAACATGTTAAATTACATACTAAACAAGTTTTCCGACTAAAATATACTATATTTGATGCGTCGATATAATACAGCAGATGTAAGAAAGAGATTAAGTAAGAACGCCAGTTGGAGCTTTCGTGGATTTTCCCCCCACACAAAACAAAACTTTCCGTTTCTCTGCTAAAAAACATCAAATATTACAACAAAATACCTACTTTTCTTAGAAATTTCGTGGGCAGCAAACGAAAGTCATCGCAGGCCTCCATTTGGTAACTCCCTGGTATAAACACTATTTTCCTCATCGTTAACTCTATAAGTGTAAATATGCAGATATCCCGAACGGGTAGTAAGACGTGAAGATTGGAATGTACCGCCCCCTGATCGATCCCCGGTTCTCATACTACTGTAGATGACATCTCTAACAACTCGGCTGAAGAGGGTGATGACATGTAATTTTTCTTTGTACACCACAGACAATGCTCATGAGTGGGTCTACATGATTTATGTTTATGATCCTTGGTTGTAGAAAAGTTTTTTTTTATATAGGTCTTTTTTGTCATTCGTCATTTTTAGGCATTTATGTTGAATTAATATATTTATAAAGAGTATCGATTTTTTTTAAAAAACTCGTAAATATTTAACATTTTTTCATCACACAGAACTGTTTGAATGAGAATATGTGAGCGATGAACTTTATATCTTCTTTGCTCATAGTCATCATCATCATCATCAGCTGTTTCCAGCCTGTGGCCAGGTCAGTTTATTAAAATGCCTCCATCTTCCTCTATCCTTCAACCACCATCCCTCCTTTAATCGTTTCAATTCTTATCTCCTCTCACTTAACAATTTGTTATCTTTTCCTCCTATCGCTTTCTTATCTTAGCAGTATTTTCCCCTACATACTACAGTTTTACAATTCTCTTTGGTATTTCTCTCTTCTTTGCTCGTATGATGGCTGGAAAATACACATTCCTACGGTTCTGCCCAGGGCGTCCTTAGCTTCGCCCGGACCAAAGTCATCCTCGTCATCCGAAAATAACCCTCACCGTATACAACCCTTGTTGTTGACTCAAAACCTGTCGTCATTCCACAATAGCGTTGTTGAAAAATACTTAACACTCTAACACCTCAGTCAAACAAACAAACCAAAAATCTTTACGATTTCTTGGATAACTTCCGATACTGACGTAACCTGCGTTTCGGACGGTCAAACGGACAGCGTCGTGGGTAGGTGTGAAGTTGAACATCTACCTGTCTCGGGTTGACGATAATTAGTTGTACAATCAGCACATTCTCTGGTGACGTCATATGGTATCCTACTGTTACACCAACATGTGATAAACAGGTTGGTCAAGATTAACTTGGTTGGACTGACCACAGGGGCTATGGGACTGGGGGTGAGGTAGAGGTTCCCCCTGTTTATATATTGGATGGGAGGGGGACGTTATTATAATTCGATAGTGTTCTTTCGATACTCACCAAGAATATCTGTATTTTGTAGTCGAATGAAATTAACTTTCTATTCACTCTCGCGGTGACCTGGTGGTCTAGGGGTAAGGTGTCAGACTTCTGTTCTGGGGGTTCGGGGTTCAATCCTCGGTCCCGGCACAGTTTTATCTGATTGCCAAACCCTTTCTTCACCTCTGACAAGACGTGTATTAATCACAACTTGTGAATGTGTGGAATGCCAGGCCTCCACCGTGGTTCGGATCCCACGTTAAACTGTAGGTCCTCCATTTCATCTCACAATCACCCTACCATTACACATTAGCGTAAGTGCGTATAACACGAACGGGTAGTAAGACGCGGTGCTAATGATAATAATAATAATGATAATAATAATAATAATAATATTAACTCTCAGATATTTTTAACACCGAGTCTTACTACCCGTTTGGGCTATACGCTTGTGTACCAATTACGCTGATGGTTTTATGAATTAAGGAGGTTAAATTTATAGGAAGTGTTCCTGCATTTGCGTGGAGGGTGAGTGGAAAACCATCCTCGGTACCCCCGACAGAGATTCGAACCTCGATCTCCGCATCATCGGCAATAGCGTCTACTGTGAGAGTAGCGCCTTAGACCATGCGGCCACCGAAGCGGGTTTTTCAGCTTTTGTTCGATAGTCGATCTTTCTTGCGTCGTCATAACTTATAGTGCTAACAAGGCTAACTATTAAAAACAATAAGGTCTATTATCAATATCATTGTCGTCCGAGAAGTAGTTCCAGAAAACTACACGGATCATTGTATTAATTTAAGCTGTGTGGCCTCACGGCGATTGATACATTTTCGCTGACCAAGGCTGCCGCATCAAGGGAACGAATGTTTTGTGTTTGTGACGTGGAAAACATTCAAAGCAGTCGGGTAACAGGCTGTCTATCGATCGAGAACCGACCGACGAGAATGAAATGGTTACTATTTATTCGAATGATTTCTAAACCGTCGAATAGGTCGAGGGTTTAATACTATCAAATTATTGGATGGTGCCATTCACTATCATGGTGGTACGGTACAAAGTTTTGACAAGAAGGTGTAATGACAGAAGGCTCTTGAGGGCCAGTCGGCTAAAAGACGTGTTACGGTTTTGTAATTAGATATTATTAAACATCTGTAGGTATTTGTATTCCAGGCGGGCTGGAATGTGACTCGAGTGATGCGTGGTCGTGTCTGCACGGAGTTGGTCGAACAGGAATCGGCGTGCGCTGCGTGTGGTGTATTAGTATACTAATATAAAGCCACATGGCTGACTCACTCACTCACTGACATTAATGTTTACCCACTTCCAGATGAGCTAGAAACTTGAAATTTGACAAACTTATAGCTTCTAGCCTGTAACCAACGGTAAAATTCCAAAAAGTTGAAAATTTTAATTCTTAACCCCTGAAAAAAATTCAAAACGGTGGAGCAACTTTAAAGTCGGCGCGGACCTTTCTTTGGAGTTCTCTGACTAAATGGTAAGAGCTATCAAAAAACGGATTGCACCAGCAGCTGCGGATTTGGTGAGATAGAGCTAGATTTTTGATTTTAGGTAAATTTTGCACATTTTCCACCCATTTTTTAATTTTCTGACACATTTATGGGACAGTTAGAATCATACAATTTGGCAGGCATATTGGCACATCCATTTGCCATAAACTTGCCAAATTTGATGACAGGGGGTTTGGGGTAGAGCATCCAACGAGCAAAGTGAGTATATATGTAACTTTCTCGCAACCCCTCTGAGAGATAAAGTATTGTGATCGTCCAAAAATTTGGACTCAAGAATTTGATGAATGTCGACGTTTCTTGGCCACCTGAAAAACAGAATCGGGGTTTTTTGAAATGTCGTCATGTATGTGTGTCTGTCTGTCTGTCACTGGAACTTGAACCGAAAACATTTTAAAGATCAGGATAAATCTTTGTAGGCCTATCTAGGAATCTTATAGGGTTTCCCAGAGGTACTTTTGGAATTATATATATGACTTTAAAATTAAGGGTAGTTAACTTAAGAGTTGAATGAAAAAAAAATTGGATTTTCTTAAAAACAGGTTCTAACGAATTTGATTACAACACAATCATATCTAGTCACAGTTTAACATTTTAAAATTATTATTATTAGCACCACGTCTTACTACCCATTCGGGTTATACGCAAACATTTTAAACAAAATGGTGTATCTCATTTTCTCATGAAAATGACATTCAGGGTACCTATCATAAGCGGAAATTTCCAATTTTTGGATAATATCTCCGCAACTCTTTGAGGTACGAAATAACTTATCATTGTAAAGTTGTAGGAGACTTAAATTTTAATAGCTTTTATTTAAAATAATATTTTATAGAATCAATATTTTCCAAGTAATAGACAAATGTATTATTTTAAATACACCTTTGGAAACTGGGGAATAGAAAATGCACAAAACAAATATGTTTTTGAAATGGTGTATATTATCTCGTTTCACACATCATACGAGCTATGGGTATAGTCTAGATAAAAGAGCGAAAACGTTTGTGCAATGGGCTACGTACCATTTATTTTATTTGGTATAACAAGACGTGTATTAATCACAACTTGTGAATGTGTGGAATGCCAGGCCTCCACCGTGGTTCGGATCCCACGTTAAACTGTAGGTCCTCCATTTCATCTCACAATCACCCTACTATTACACATTAGCGTAAGTGCGTATAACCCGAACGGGTAGTAAGAAGCGGTAATAATAATAATAATAATAATAATAATATAATAATAATAATAATATTTGGAATATTTAACTTGGCACTTTATGAATCTATTGACGACTTATAAACGAATCTGTCCATTAATTCATAATTGTAAAAGAAGAAATCCTAATTTAAAATAATTATAAATTGTTCGGTCATGCCAGGAATCGAACCAGGAACCTTTGGCTCAGTAGGCAGACTTGCTAACCGACTGGAAATTTGTCTTATGCGTGTGGTATCAAATGGAAGTTTCAGTGTGACATATACTTCAGTTTCCTAAAGAATAGTCATTTGGAATACCTAAATACAAATTATTTTCCATTTCAAACATTGATTGAGTGTCGCTTATAGCAAACCTTGTAGAAATAATTTTTGTCTGACTCATAAAACTACATAATTAATCAAAATATTTATCAAAATCTTCTACTAATACTTTCTTAAGGATTATTATATAGTTGTTTTTTTCATGACTCCTTTTCATCACCTCGTCTTACAACCTGTTCAGGTTATAGACTACGAAAATACGATCAATACTATAATAACAATAATACTAAGCACCGCGTCTTACTACACGTTCGGGTCATACGCTTAAGTACTAATTACGCCAATGAGCTAGGAATCAGTAAGGTTGGATACAGAGGAATTGAACCCGCATTGGCGTGGAGGGGGAGTGGAAAACAATTTAGGAAAAATCACCCCAGTTCACCCGAGCAAGATTCGAACCTCGATCTCCCCGTCCTCGGAAGTCTAGCTCAACACGACTAGCGCGTTAGCTAACTACGTTACCGAGGCGGGTAAATACTCTTAATATGCTCTAATATGGTAGGGATGAGGAAGGAAACATTTTAGAGGTAATATACCTTCATTTGCGTGGAAGGGTAGTGTGGAACCATTTAGGACAAATCGCTCTCAATAGACCCCACCGGGGGTTCGAACCCTTCTCTCCCGTCAGAGCTTTATCTCAACATCTTAGATCGCTCGACCACATGCGAGGGGTAGTGATATAGCATATGTTTAGAATTGTTTGACGATATTCGCTCCATTTTATTTAAATATCTATATACCCGATTTGGTGGTCGAATGCTCTAAGCCAAGGCGTCACCGTCGCAATAAACTAGAACTACCGATGACTGGGAGATTGGGGTTTGAATCCCTGTTAAGTGTATTGAAAGTTTTATTTACTAAATGGTTTTCCACTCTCAACGGCAAATTCGGATACACTTAATCTAAATTCAACCTAAATCACCCCTACATATTCGTATGAACCGAACAGGTAATAAGACGTGGTGTTAAAGATATAATATATATATACATATACTATGATAAAATAGTTCCAGTTTGTAAAAAATGTTGAAAAGAATGCTTTGGCTATGGTTGCTCAGGACGTTTATACAGCGAATTTTATGATCTTTTTTTTCTTTTCCAAACAAGAGGGCTCGGAAGACTTCTAATCAAGGAAACTCGAAACTAGATGTCCGTGATGGAACCGTAAAACAGTGGTTCCAAGGTCTTATAAAATTACCGGCCGGATTCATTGTAGAGCTTGATCCAATCCGAGGGTCTCCAATCTGTCAATCCAAGGCACGTATGCCATAAATTGGCCACTCATCCTTGCCTGCTGACAAGAAACACGTTTTTAAAATACAAATCACCCAATGTACCTCGATATATTCTATGGACAAACACCATTGCGGAGGACGACTGGAGAGGAAAATATTCCTGTAAATGTTTAGTAGGATAATTTTCCTTTAAAAATTGTAGATCATTAGGGAAATATTCGTAAAGGCCTAGTTTACAACATGAATTATATTGTAACGCTTGTACATTTTTGTACAGTTATTTCTACATGACTCTCGAGGCTTAGAAGTGTTTATCAAATTTTTCCCAATAGGGGACCATTTGATAAGGGCATGGGCGCCCTTAAATGGGCGATAAGTGAGGCTCCAGCCCCCTTATCAGTCTGCAATATTTCCTTCTTTTTTTTGTTAATTTTTATGAAAAAATAAAATTTTATATTTGGATTTGGCTACAGTTTAATATTAACAACTTTGAATCATCAATATCCGAGTTAACAGAGATAGAAACTATAAAATGTAGATTTCCACTCATTCCTCCGCAACAGCTTGCTTTTCATTTTGTTCTGTTCAATAAACACGTGAAAAAAAAAGTTTCTTTTAAATGGGTTCAGCGACAACAAAATTATATTTTTCCTTCATTTTTCAGAAAATATTTTTGCGAAAGTTGGCTCTTGAAACTCATATAATTAGCTTAGAATTACGTTCAGATGCTATAAAATTCCCTCACACAAGGTTAAATTAATGAAATTTTCTCTCGAGGGGGTGGAGGGCATGCCACACCCCCTGGCAGATGGGACTCCAATCCTCCCCTTATTTGGAAAACCCACATGGGCGCCTTTGGGTTAGGGTTCGGTATACTAGTGAACCCCCCCACCTTAATATTGTCACTTGTCGAAGAAGGGCTTATCTAATGAAAGTGTTTATCAAACAGTAAAGAAAGCATATTTATATAACTTGGTTTAATATACTTATTTTAATGTCCAATTTGTGACAGCTAGAAATTATTAAATCTACTGTCAAGTCATATGCTCTGTCACTTTTAATATATATTATTAATAAAATAATACTAATAATATAGTAAAATGTTAATGAATGTCGGCGCTTCCTATGAAAATTGGACCTTACTTGTGAAACAAAGTATAACTGTCCTAGCAAAGTTACTGTGGATTCACACGTTCGTCGAAAAACTAGAGTAGAACAGAAACGTAGTCACCTGACGAGCTCTGAGCCAATCACAAGATTTCCGCCTCATCGGCGCGAGCTGTTCCGCTCAAGTTCAACTCATCTCTACTTCGTCCGCTCTGCCTGAGATCTTCGGCACGGAGAACCAATCAAATCTGAAAACCAGCATCTCAAGTCAGTGCGCATGCGCATGACAACGCACGCTGTAGAGCTAGAAGCAGCACCAGCTTCGTTGGCGCTGTGAGATTTGAAATAACTCGTTAATGTAAAGCGTGTGTATCGATGTATTGTATTGTGCCACGGCACAGCGTTAAATTGAAAACATCAATCGGGAGAATGATCTAAAATATGTCTATCTAATAGAAAATAAAATATGTTGTTAATAAGCTTATTTAAGTTTGCGTTGCAATGTATCATGGGTCAACATACAGCTTATGAATTGCTACGCTACTCAAGCAGAGTCTGCTCTATTTTCGGCGAACGTGCGAATCAAGCTTAACCTTGTTAATATTGTACTCTTTTTAACTTATCTCACTTTTTACTTTCTAATCAAGGTAAAAAAATATTGTAACTGTGAAAAATGTCGGCCTCTAGATTATGATGAATCTTTAAGTTTTTTTGTGTGTCCGAAACCAAAATTATTTATAATAAGAAGGCTAAATCTAGAACACTTTTTCCTAAAGTCTAGTCTCATAGCTCCGCAAATATGAAGTCGTTGAAAATGAGCTAATGTCGCTTTGTCACACATTTCTTTATATTAAAAGAAGGTGACCTGGCGGTCTAAGGGTAAGGTGTCAGACTTCTGTGCTGGGGCTCCGGGTTTCAATCCTTGGTCCCGGCACAGATTTATCTGATTGCCAAACCCTTCCTTACCTCTGACAAGACGTGTATTAATCACAACTTGTGAATGTGAGGAATGCCAGGCCTCCACCGTGGTTCGGATCCCACGTTAAACTGTAGGTCCTCCATTTCATCTCACAATCACCCTACCATTACACATTAGCGTAAGTGGTATAACCCGAACGGGTAGTAAGACGCGGTGCTAATAATAATATTAATGAAACTCAAAATATAGGATTGTTAAGGGAAAATAGCCTTGTTGAAATCTTTCGATTTATTTTGGCCTCAGCCATGTTTTGATATAACCCATCGTAGAATTAAATATTGCGTTAAGAGCTGAACGCCTGCGTGGTAATTTCTCCCTAACGAGGTGGCCCCCTGAACAGATCTGGTCTACAGCAGACCCCCTGAACAAATCTGGTCTACAGTAGACCCACCGAATGCGGTGTTTGATACGTGAGTTTTATCTGGCATCGCTGTTATTGTTTTATTGGAAATCATTAAAATGTCTGGAATTTCTTTCCAGGGTGAAAAAATAAAAACCGTCTCACAATATTTAAAATGATGTTTCGTGTTGTTCCAGACCGAGGCCTGTCAACATGGCAGAAGGCAGGCCTTGCGCCGTGCTGGTAAGGGACGCCTGCAAGAAGTACGGCATGTGGAAAGAAGGGATTGTTGTTCTGGATCATCTCAACCTGAGTGCTCCCCAAGGATGCATGTGAGTACGGATGCGGCATCATAAGAAAAACATCGATTAGCAGTAGAGTATACGCATACATACGTACACGTACACACTGAAACCTACACTTGAACCCTTGATCACTTGAACCCTTGATCACTTGAACCCCCATCGATCACTATGATCACAACCCTCGATCACTTGAACCCATCCTGAACCTGATCACTTGAACCCTCGATCACTTGAACACTCTCACTGAATCACACTTGAGCACTCGAACCCTATGAGCACTTGACCCAATTATTAGCTACGCGCGAAGGCAAGAAACTATCCATATAGCTCAATAAACAACTACTCCGTACTTAATCCATCCTCACTAACTTTCTCCACACTTCCCTGTCCTTGCATACTCCCTTCACTTCAACAACATCCACACATTCTTAAAACACTTAGTGTTTCTCTTTTTCACATATTCATCTATATTTAGCCACGTCTTACATGCCTACCTCTTCCTTTTGATCCACACATTCTACCTTCATATATTTTCTTCGTCACTCGATCCACACTCATCCTCTCGACATGACCAAACCAACGTAAGACGCTTCTTTGACATTGACCTATTGGATTCCCTTTCAAACCGTTATCCTTCAGCACCCACTCATTACCGACTCTGTCCATACGAGTTTTTCCCACATACATTTCTTAGATATCTCATTCCAACCGCATTCACCTTGCTCTCTTGTTTTTCCTGACAAACGCTTCACATCCATAAAACAACGAAAATTACTTTGATAGAAAATGGATGAGAAAGGAAGCATTTTAGAGGACATATTCCCACGTTTGTGTGGAAGCTGAGTGAGAACAATTTAGGAAAAAACTACCTTCAGTAGACACGACCGGGATTCGAACACAGGTTTCCCGTCATCGGCAGACCAGTCTAACACGAGAGTGACGCTTTAGCGTTTAGACCATTTGGCCACTTAAGTGGTTTGTTATAAAATAACTATATTGGAAGATATAATAGTATTGTATGATGGCTATTATGAAAGATTTAACTATGTTAGTTTTTATTAAAAAAAATTTTTTTTTCCATCTAATTTGTAACCTCGTTTAAGGCGGGAGTGTAGGGGACGTTGCGAAAAGGTAATCTTTTTTACAGTTTTTACAACAAAATATTTTTGGCAAAATAAAAATAAAATATTTCTCCAGTAGAAACATAGTTTAATTTTCTTCACCTGGTGATATCAACAGCTGTTGAATATCTGTGATGAGTATAGCGGCATTAGATGACAAATTTTTTAAATGAAAGAAAAAGTTGTAATTAAATTCTAGAACATCCTTGACAGATACTCAACAACTGCTGAGGTCACCATGTGAAGAAAATTAAACTCTTTGATTCTATTGGAGAAATATTTTATTTTAGTAAAAAAAATTGTGTTGCTATAAAAACTGCAAAAACATTGTCTTTTTCTCACTATCCCTACTCTCAACCCTACCCCTGAAAGTTAGAGAAATCGCCTTGCTTGGTTACATTTTGGTGAAGCTCTGAACCAATAACACCAATGAAATTTAAAAAAAAAGTTGACCTCTGTGATCTTGGGGTAAAGTGCTCGCCTCAATACCCGATGTTCGTGGGTTCAAACCCGAGCCGTGGTCGACGGATTTTTCTTGAGCGATAAAAATCGGAGGTGAAGTAAAGCCCTCGGTCCCATGTCGATTGTGGCATGGAAAAAAAGAACCCTGGAAGATATTCGAAAAAGACTTTTACGGCAAAATTAGTAGGCTCTTTCACTCTCGCTCATATATAAATTATCGTGTGATATAATAAGTCGGTTCAGAAAGTGCACGGGAAATATCTCATATAACCTAACTTGATTTAAAAATCATATTTAAAATTGCCTATAGCCCCCCCCGATCTTTCTCAGTGCAATCGCTGATAAATAGTAGTCCATCCATCCAATCGTGTCTAACTTATTTACAGTAGTAGCGGTGTTTGTGTTAAGTGGGGTAGTAAGACCGGAGGCTAGACACTGGAGAGGTAGAGTAGAGTGGAGACAGTTCCCAAGGACAAGGCAAGGTCGTAATCATATATGGGTGGTCATCAAAACCAAGTCACCCCTATAATTTTTTGTTTATTACAAGAATTTGGTATTTCCGACTACCCAAGCAAGTAAGTGTTTGTAGAGTTACCAATATTTGTGCTGTATACCCGTGTAGCACGCTCGTAATAAAAGAGAAAAAATTGTTTGTATATATATATATATATATATATATATATAATTCCTAAACTAAAACCACTATGGCTTTTTGCTAAAATCACAGCTGTGATCTAGTTATTTCCGTGCTCGTTACAACCAAGTTCGACTGAAATTCACTTTCTGGAAGTGTTTCAGTTCAAAGTGTGATACAATAATAATATTTAGCACCGCGTCTTACTACCCGTTCGGGTTATACGCTTAAGTACTAATTACGCTAATGGATTGGGAGGGTTAAATTGAAAGTAAGTGAACCCGCATTTGCGTGGAGGAAGAGTGGAAAACCATTTAGGAAAAACCACCCTCAGTTCACCCGACCGAGATTCGAACCTCGATCTCCCCGTCCTCGGCAGTCTAGCTCAACACGACTAGCGCGTTAGCCAACTACGCCACCGAGGCGGGTAAAGTGTGATACAAGGCAAATGTGACAAGAAACGATCGTGATTTTTGGCCGATATAGGTCATATTTGAACAATTTTTTTTTTAAAAAAAAAGCTGATTTTCTCCGGTTAATTTCAACAATGAACAGATCCTCGGTAACTGAGAGGTTGGAGTTCGATTCTCGAATGGGTATTTTTTTTCATAAATGTTTTCCCATTCCCTTTATTCAAATGTGGGTACACAGAAATCCTTTCAAGACATATTTCGCTTTGCTATCAATAAATCCCCGTAAAGGGGTTTGTAAAATGTATGTTGATATAAGAGTACATTTGCACTGGTCCGTGGTCGGGGTTGATAACGTTAGTTAGAGACATCTGTACATAAGAGTTATCAAATGTATAGGCTAAATTTTAAGACAAAGTTTGTCTTGATATTCGAAAGGTATAAACATTAAAATTGGTCCTATATTTACCAATTGGGGGGATGGAGGGGGGGGGGAATCTCAAAAATCTCAAAACAAAATTTCTGGGCGCACCACTGTTTTGACATTATAACTTGTAACGTGTAAATAAAGTTTCAAAACTTTTTGTAAACCTAAGTAAACACCGTAACGTGGTTGCCAAAACGTTCTAGAAACATCTTGCAATACACAGGCAATGAGCGTCCTTGCATTTGTGAAATCCTCGCTTTGTAAATGTCACGGCAGAGAAGCAATCACGAGTACTTACGACATTCTGAGAAATCAACTAGAGTTTGGTCAAAACTTACTGCCCCTCCCCTTGAGGTGTTTGTCAAGGAATTTTTTCTACCCCCTCCCCCCGACGGTTCTCATTAACTGTTTGATTATAGGCACCGTGCGTTGGTTGATCCATACCGCGCTGGTAGCAGTAGAAATTTGCAACGATAAAGTGAAGGCCATTGCTGAAACACTAAGTGTTCATTGATGTTCCACTTACATACTCGGCATTAGAAAATGAACGTTCATTGCCGCACTTAAAAAATTACGCCACCTATCCCTGTCTTGAGCTCGTTCTATTCACTCCGCCTCATTACAACCTATCCTTAGCTTGAGCTAGTTCAATCCAGTATACCTCATTACACCCTATCCCTGTCTTGAGCTCGTTCTATTCACTCCGCCTCATTACAACCTATCCTTAGCTTGAGCTAGTTCAATCCAGTATACCTCATTACACCCTATCCCTGTCTTGAGCTCGTTCTATTCACTCCGCCTCATTACAACCTATCCTTAGCTTGAGCTAGTTCAATCCAGTATACCTCATTACACCCTATCCCCTGTCTTGAGCTCGTTCTATTCACTCCACCTCATTACAACCTATCCTTAGCTTGAACTAGTTCAATCCAGTATACCTCATTACACCCTATCCCTGTCTTGAGCTCGTTCTATTCACTCCACCTCATTACAACCTATCCTTAGCTTGAACTAGTTCAATCCAGTATACCTCATTACACTCTATCCCTGTCTTGAGCTCGTTCTATTCACTCCACCTCATTACAACCTATCCTTAGCTTGAACTAGTTCAATCCAGTATACCTCATTACACCCTATTCCTATCTTGAGCTAGTTCTACCCAGTCCACCTCATTACACCCTGTTCCTATCTTGAGATAGTTCTATCCAGTCCACCTCATTACACCCTATCCCTGTCTTGAGCTAGTTCTATCCACTCCACCTCATTACACCCTATCCCTGTCTTGAGCTAGTTCTATCCACTCCACCTCATTACACCCTATCCCTATCTTGAGCTAGTTCTTTTCAGTCCACCTCACTACACTCTATCTCTTTTAAGTGCATTTTAATAATTGTATCTTCCCATCTGCGTCTAGGTCTTCCCACTGGTCTCTTCCCATTCGGTGTGCCAGTTAAGCATTGATTGACGTGAGGTCTAGAAGTTTTGAGCATACTGTAGCCGTGTAGTTCAACAAGGGTACAAAGTAGGTCCCACTAAGTGAATCATTAAACTCCACACTTGTTTCACTACCGAGTTGCTCAACACTAGAAACAGGTGGTATTATGTCTTCTTGTTTGTGAGGTAACTAACTACTACTTATTGGAAGAGGGAAATACACATTTGGCGACTATGACATGGTTCCGTCAAGATAACACTCTTATTATTTTTATTATTATTACTATTACTATTGGCACCGCGTCTTACTAACCGTTCGGGTTGTACGCACTTACGCTAATGTGTGATGGTAGGGTGATTGTGAGATGAAATGGAGGACCTACAGTTTAACGTGAGATCCGAACCACGGTGGAGGCCTGGCATTCCTCACATTCACAAGTTGTGATTAATATAAGTCTTGTCAGAGGTGAAGGAAGGGTTTGGCAATCAGATAAATCTGTGCCGGGACCGAGGATTGAACCCTTTTCCCCTCATCACGGAAGTCCGATACCTTACCCCTAGACCGCCAGGTCACCTGATAACACTCCCCAACGTTGTAAGTTATTTTGCTTAGGACATTTTTTTTTTGACCCCCGTGTTTTTTCTACCCGTTCAGGTTATACACCAATGTACTGATTACGTTAATATGTTAGGAATTAATAAGGTTGAATTTAAAGGAAATGAACCCGCACTTGCGTGGAGGGATCGTGGAGAGTCAATTTATGAAAAACTACCTTTCAATACACTAGACTGGGATTTGAACCCCGATCTTCCTTTAATCGACAGTTTTAGTCTTTTGCGAAAATGATGCCTTAGACTATTATGCCACCGAAGCGGTTGTTAAAAATTAACTAGATCTTCTTTCAAGTCTGACGTTTCGCGTCAACGTATCACAACACAAGCTTCCAGTGACCTACACTGCTCTAATGTTTCTGGTGTATGGTGTCGTTTGAACGTGAATTGTTGTCGGTCGACTTCTTGATTCTGATCAGAGCACACCATTTTGTGGACTTGAACAAATTTTCAAGTGGACAGTACTAAAAGGAATGAGACTATTATCTGAACTTGATGAAGGGGAGAAGATTCTATCCACCATTAGTACGATATTTGCACTGGAACATACGAGAGTGTGGATACATCCCAAAAATGCCGAGAGGGGTGAATATGGTGAATTTCATACTTGATTGCCTGAACTTTTTAAAGCTGAATAGCCTTTCAAAATGTAAACTAAAATGTCAATATAGGAAATTTCCTTCACTGTCTAAAAAAAATTAAATCGAATAAACTCAAATGTAACGTTCTGATGCTTAAACACGTCTGACGAAAATCTGGATGTGCAGATCTTTGGGCTGATGCGTGTCATGATATGTTAACATGCATTCCGGCGTCAGATGACACATAACATATCACAACACAACATATCACGGCAGTGTGAGCATTTCAATATAATGTATTGGGATGATTTTTATTTCACTAAACCGTCATAACACGTGTTAGCGCGTAAGTTCAGCGTAGTCTGAATTCGACTTAAGGTGCGGCCGAATGGAGCGCGAGTAATTTTACAGTTTTTATAGCATTACATTTTTTTGGCCAAAATAAATAAAACATTTCTCCAGTAGCAATATAGAGTTTAGTTTTCTGCACATGCTAATATCAACAGATTTTTAATATCTTTCAAGGGTGTCCTGGAATTTTTTTCAAAACTTTTTAAATAAAAAGAAAAAGTTTTGACAGAATTCCAGGACACCCTTGACAGATATTCAAGATCTGTTGATATTAGCATGTGCAGAAAACTAAACTCTATATTGCTACTGGAGAAATATTTGATTTATTCCAGCCAAAAAAATCCAATTCTATAAAAGCTGTAAAAATACTTGCGCTCCCTTCGGCCGCACCTTAAAACGCGGTGCTAAAAAAAATAAGTTTTAGAAAAAAAAAACTGGTACGTGGTACATTAGCTTGTTTGGGACATCCTGTATAGATGCTGGTGTGTTGCTTGTTGCAGCTACGGTCTGTTGGGTCCCAGTGGGTGCGGTAAGACCACCCTGTTGAGCTGTATCGTGGGTACTAGGAAACTCACCTCTGGCAACATCTGGGTGCTTGGAGGGCGACCAGGCACCAAGAACAGTGGCGTGCCAGGACCCAGGATAGGCTACATGCCTCAGGTACGTACGTTCAATAGTTTACATCCATTTATTATTTCTAAATCTGTGGTCCGCGACGTAAGTTCACATGACCCGCGATATCTAGCGTGTCTGCATACAGATCTAAGGGTTCCGGGTTCGATCCCCTATATGGTTGAAAAAAAAAAGGGTTTTCCCTTTCACAGTGAAGAATTGATGGCCTGGGGGCTGGGTATTGTGTCTGTTACAGATTTGAGTTAGTTTACAAGTCTTATGCCGATACAAACAGTCGGTTTATAAATTGTACTTTAAGTGTATCTAATAAATAAATAAAAGTTAAGGTGTTCTAGAAGGGAATGCGGGTTAAGGTAGGAGTATAGGGAACGTGAGAAAATTAGTGTTTTTAAAAGTTTTTAAGGCAAAACTTTTTTTTTTTGCCAAAATAAATCAAATACTGTTTCAGTAAAAACATAGTGTAATTTTCTTCACATGGTGATATCAACAGTTGTTAAATATCTGTCATGAGCATAGCGGCATTAGATGAGAAACTTTTTAAATCAAGAGAGAAGTTGATATCACCATGCGAAGAAAAGTAAACTCTGTTTCTACAGAAAAAAGGGTGACCTGTTGGTCTAGGGGTAAAGGTGTCAGACCTCTGTGCTGGGGATCCGGGGCTCAATCCTCGGTCCCGGCACAGATTTATCTGATTGCCAAACCCTTCCTTCACCTCTGACAAGACGTGTATTAATCACAACTTGTGAATGTGAGGAATGCCAGGTCTCCACCGTGGTTCGGATCCCACGTTAAACTGTAGGTCCTCCATTTCATCTCACAATCACCCTACCGTTACACATTAGCGTAAGTGTGTACAACCCGTACGGGTAGTAAGACGCGGTGATAATAATAAAAAATAATAATAACAAAGGAGAAATATTTGATTTATTTTGATGAAAAAAAATTTTGCCTTAAAAACTGTAAACACACTATTCTTAACTCGCATTCTCTACAATTTCACCTTTACGGTCGCTAGGCATGCAGTTTTTATAGCAAAAACTCTCTTTCTTTTTAAATATATAAAATATTTCTTCATAAAATAAGTTTATTTTAATTTTTTGCACAGAATAATATCAACAGGCTCTTGAATATTTATCGTTAACACATTGCAATGATAATGTTTTGGACTCCTCTCTCATATATTAAAAAAGTCATGGATGGTGTATTTTTCTTTATGGTACTGTGTGTAAAGTTTCCTTTTAATACTTAATCCATGGAGAATCACGCGCTTTTAGAACCAATTTCAATACACTAAGTTTTAAAAACTTATTTTTACTTTCTCTCTATCTTACAGGTAGAGAAAGTATGGTGATCGTCAAAAAATTCGAACTCGAGATTTTGATGAATTTTGACGTTTCATGACTTCCTGAATCCGAAAAAGTGGTTTTTGAATTTCCGTCTGTCTGTCTGTCTGTCTGTCTGTCTGTACCTCCAACTAGAGCCTAAACTATTTTACCGATTGAGCTGAAACTTGATATCTAGGGTTTTCATAGGGTTGCCCCAAGGGGTTTTTGGAATTGGATATCTACTCCTAAAATTAAGGGTAGTTTACTGAAGGGAAAAAAGAGAAAAAGTCGATTTTCTCAAAATCGGCTCTAACGATTTTGATTAAATTTCAATTATGAACATTAATAAATATTCCAAACAAAATGGCTACTCTCAATATTTCGGGAAAATGGCTTTAAGGGCTCCGGTCTGATGCGTAAATTAACATTTTTTATAATAGCTCCGAAACTATTTGAGATATGAAATTACTTAGCATTACAAATATGTATATATATTTATAATACAAATATTTTATTCGAAACATATTTTTATAAAATCAATACTTTTCAATTTATACGCAATTATATATATATTTTTAGCTTTTTGGACATTAAAGCTTAAGTATCGCGATCGTAAAAAAAACTAACCTGAAATGTTGATGGATTTCGACGTCTCATGACCCCCCGAACCCTAAAAAATAGTCTTTGCAATGCCGTCTGTCTGTGTGTCTATTAAAACTTAAAATTAAGGGTTGTTTACTGAAGGGCAAAAAGAAAAAAAAGTCGATTTTCTCAAAATCGGCTCTAACGATTTTGATTAAATTTCATTTATAAACATTAATAAATATTCCAAACAAAATGGCTACCCACAATATTTCGGAAAAATGGCTTTAAGGGCTCCGGTCTGATGCGTCAATTAACATTTTTTTAAATAGCTCCGAAACTATTTGAAATATGAAATTACTTAGCATTACAATTATGTATATATATTTATAATACAGATATTTTATCCGAAACATATTTTTATAAAATCAATAACTTTCAATCTATACGCAATTATATGAATTTTTTTAACTTTTTGGACATTAAAGTTTAAGTATTGCGACCGTTAAAAAAAAACTAACCTGAAATGTTGATGGATGTCGACGTCTCATGACCCCCCAAACCCTAAAAAATATTCTTTGCAATCCGTCTGTCTGTGTGTCTATAAAAACTTAAAATTAAGGGTAGTTTACTGAAGGGTGAAAAGAGAAAAATTTGGTTTTCTCAAAATCTGCTCAAACGATTTTGATTAAAATTCGTATCTAGGCGTTGATTAAGATTATAAATAAACTGGCTATTTTCATTTTCCTATGAAAATGATTTTTAGGGTACATTACAGAAGCGTTAATTTCCGTATCTCCACAACTATTGGAAAAACTAAACAACTTATCATTGCAAAATTGTAGGACTATTAGAAATAAAAAACTTTTATTTGACATATATTTTTATAAAAGCAGAAGTTTCTGAGATATTTGCAAATATATTAATACAATTTTGTGAGCTTTAGTTGTAAACATATACTACTTAAGTCTTAACGCAATAATTCTCCAATGCCATAGAGTAATTAAATATAAGTATCTAAAAAAGTATGTTATTTTTCCTTAAATCTCTTTGGAGAAATGTTTGCATAGCAATGATCTATCTCCATTTTAGACTCAATAGTCAATATTTACATTTTTTATTGGTCAAAATGTATAAATGAATAATTAAATATCAATGCGATGACTTGAAGATCTGCAACACCTTATAAAATGTTAAAATTTTAACCAGAAATCGAAATTTTAATACGAAGTGTTGACCCTTGTGGAAGACATTAAACTGTTTGAAATGCTCTTAGGTGGACAAAGATGCGCCTCTTTTCTCATTGATTCTATATCATTGTATATTATTTTATGCGTGTTCTTATGTGGAGTGGTGATGATACAATGTACATTATTCCGTTCAGAAATCTTACGAGTTTATAGAAAGAGAGAGAAAGTCTGTGCGGTCTGCCGTACCATTTATTTCTTTAAAAAATCAACTCCGTTGTATTAGAAAGATCATGTGACATGTTGGCTCCCTCTACCCAATAGGAAGCCAACCTTCACAACATCAGGTTGCCAGGAGTCCTCCTATTAGTTTTAACACTGGTGACAAGGGGTCCAGGAGGCAAGGGGTAGGTCATATATAAGCAGCTTGTGCGTATGAATCCACAGAGTAATATCACATTACAGTGCCAGTAATATATTTAAGTGTAATATCACATTACAGTCAAGTAGTAACACAAATCTACACAGCACACAACATTCAGAACACGGAACATGTAATATCACAGAAAAACAATCCGTAATTTAACAAAAACTGTGTCATATCTTCAGTACCGAAGGTGTAATCATTTAAATAAATCGTGTGCAACATCAAAGGTCTAGCTCATTTCATAACAATAAGTATCACATATAATCAGATATCATAATAGTGTACAAGTGAGCAGTAAAGCATGTGCGCGTCATCGTCATAAAACCCAGATATCATTATAAATAGTGCTCAATCACAGGGCAATATTAAGAACAAAAGCCCGATACACTATAATTGGCGCCCATCGCGGGCCAGAATCGTTATAATTGACTCCCAATCGCGGGGTATTAAATCCGCTATCATATTAATTAGTGCCCAATCGTGGGGCAATAAAATCCCGTATATCCCGTATCATAATAACATTGACATTTGAACAAAAACTTTTTCAAAAGAAAAATTTCCTGGCACTCCTGTAAACATTGTTCGAGCCGCCACATGTCCGACTTGAGACGCGTTCACGCTTGAAATGGTAGTTTTAAAATGGAACTAAGTCCAAACGGGACAGACACGATGTAGGCCTACAATTATTGTGGCTTGTTTGTTCGATCAGGAGAACGCCCAGGTGCTGGAATTCACCGTCAAGGAGTCTATCTACTATTTCGGTTGGATCAACGGTATGAGCAGCCAAGAACTAGATGAGAGCTACAGGAAACTGTCGAGACTCCTATTGCTTCCGCCCTCGGGGAGGTTCATGAGGAATCTGAGGTCAGTATCCTTCATCTGCTGTCCTCATATCACTATCGTTCAGCTGCTGTCCTCAGGTCAGTATCATTCATCTGCTGTCCTCATGTCACATATCGTTCAGCTGCTATATTCAGGTCAGTATCGTTCAGCTGCTATACTCAGGTCAGTATCGTTCAGCTGCTATACTCAGGTCAGTATCGTTCAGCTGCTATACTCAGGTCAGTATCGTTCAGCTGCTATACTCAGGTCAGTATCGTTCAGCTGCTGTACTCAGGTCAGTATCGTTCAGCTGCTGTACTCAGGTCAGTATCGTTCAGCTGATGTACTCAGGTCAGTATCGTTCAGCTGCTGTACTCAGGTCAGTATCGTTCAGCTGCTGTACTCAGGTCAGTATCGTTCAGCTGCTATACTCAGGTCAGTATCGTTCAGCTACTGTCATCAGGTTGGCCTGAGCCAAAGGCCGGTCTTGAAAGTAGCCATAATATCAGAGCTCCTATCTTTGACCCTTTGACCCCGCTCCTACAGTATAATATTAATTATTTCCTCAATGTTCCATAAAATATAATTATTGTTTCAGTGGCGGACAGATGAGGAGGGTATCGTTCGCCTGCGCGCTGGTTCACACCCCTGAGCTGTTGATCCTGGACGAGCCCACCGTGGGTCTGGATCCCATTTTGAGGAACACGTGAGTCTTCTCGCCAAATTTAAATACATTTAACGTCACCCATGTTCGTATCTAGTTGTCATTTCAAGGTCAGCAGTGAACATGTCAAATAACTGTTTTCACACAAACGTGACCTTTATAATTGTCTAAAACTGTGATATAATTAAACGTTATAATAATTGTAAATAATTGGTAAACCAAAAGTCGAACATTCTTTCTCACAATACTCAATCTCAAATTTATGAAAATTAATAAACTACCTTTGAATAAACATTTCTTTGGAAAACTAATACACGATGTTATTTATAAGGTTCCAACTTACCCATTTAGAATAAAATTGCAATTTCGAACAACTTCAAATTTTCAGAAACCAGTCATCAGTAAATTAATTTTAAATTTATTAATTTTAAATTTAGAGCTAGAATTAAAATCATTCTTATACCTTGAGAGATGACCATATAATATCTAAATATCAAGCTTTAATTATTATTATTTACTACAGCGTCGTACTACCTGTTCGCGTTATACGCTTATGTACTAATTACGCCAATGGTTTTAGTGATTGGGAAGGTTATATTTAGAGGAGGTGTACCCTCATTTGAGTGGAGGGAGGTTGGGTGGAAAACTATTTTGGAAAAAAACCCCTCAGTACACCCGACTGAGATTCGAACCTCAATTTCCTCGTCATCTGCAGTCTAGTCCAATACAAGAGTAGCGCGTTAGACCACATGGCCGTAGAAGCGGGTTTGAATTAAATTCATTTAACTGTTTCGGTTGTGGTCCCAGGTACAAACAGGATTGTAATATCTGCTTTTTAGTTCAGATGGCATAGGCATATAAAACGTCTGGGTCTAAAATAATATCTAGGTAGAACTTTTTTTTACAAATTTCAATACTTTCTAGACCCTCCTCGGTGGCGTAGTTAGCTAACGCGCTAGTCGTGTTGAGCTAGACTGCCGAGGATGGGGAGATCGAGGTTCGAATCTCGCTCGGGGTTTTTCCTAAATGGCTTTTCACTCTCACTTCCTCTATATTTGTGACTTTCCCAATTCCTAATCCATGAGTGTAATTAGTTCTTAAGCGTATACACCGAATGGGTAGTAAGGCCCGCCATACATTGGACGCAGGCGCAGCAAAGGCAGAGGACAGGCATAGCACAGGAATAGGTTTTTGCAAGGCACCGCACATTGAACACAGTCCTGGCAGAGGGCAGGCATAGCACAGGAACCGAGTCAGGGAGCTTTCACCCAGTGGTACAAGACGTGATATGGCGTGTGAATTAAAGGAACTTCTGATAGATTTGGATTCCGAGTCAGACTCTAAATTAAATAATTTAATTTTACTCTACTCTCTTAAAAAAAAAAAAGATGGCAATTGTAATTTACTTTATGAGCAGTGTCTATTAACATCTAATTCTTCTAATGGGTTACACAAACTACTGTAGATTAATTTCACTGACTAAAAAAATCTAGAATATTACAATTACCGTTCGAGTAATTCAGTTCAACAGCAATCTTTTCCCATAGCTCATCTTTCAGCTTCGTCCTCATGTAGTCTGGATTGCTTGTTTCATATAATACTGGATTATCTTGAACTAATTGAATAAGATGTTCCATCACAATACACAAAAACTACGTGACAGAGGCTCAGAGGACACAGGAAAACTGTACGTCTACTACAACCTGAGAGGCGTGAAAGAGTTATCCCTACACTGCGCCTGTCCTCTGTTCAATGTGCGGTAACCCATAAGAACACGTGTATTACAGATTTTCCTCTTCCTCGCCTGCCCCTCTGCTGCGCCTACCCTGCGTCCAATGTGCGGCGGGTCTTAAAAGTATTATTATTAAGTTTATAATTAAGTCTTTTAAATAAATCTTCTTTTTATTCTTTGAAGTACATATTATTACACATTAAAAAAACAGAGGTTTTTGTCATGAAAAAACAAACTCAAAATTATTTTTTAAATAAACTCATTCAAACTTTCCACTGCCACTACTGGAAAAAGAGGTAATTCTAAAGACCCATTTGTTCATAAATCCGATACTTCAGCTCGGTCGGTAACTTGTCTGCCTATTGAGATAAAGGTTCCCGGGTTCGATTCTCTGCATGACCGAAAAATTTATCATAGGGTTCCTCTTTTCAATGTGATGAATTAATGGCCAGGGGGCTTGATGTTGTGTCTGTTCTAGATCCAAGTTAATTGTATGAGTCGTGTACTAGTCTAATTAGTAAGTTCAGAAAGTGTACGTTAATTACCTCAAGTATTTATTTGTTTAATTATTCAGAATGTGGTTTGTAAATGAGTGGCTCATTTAGTTTGTTTTTAGTACCTAATATTACTACCCGTTCGGGCTATACACACATGTAAGCTACTAATACTATAATATGTTAGGGATGAGCGAGATTGAACTTAGAGGATGTGTATCCGCATTTTAGTGGAAAACAATTTGAGGGGAAAACACCTTCAGTACACCCGACCGGGATTCGAACCCCGTCATCGACACCACTTTTAATTTAAAAGAGTGACGCCTTAGCTAGATTCTTAGAAGCCAAAAACAGGTAAAGTTAGCTACTGTTGCTACAAAAACTTGGACATCCATATCTTCGTTAATAAAGGTCTCCATTTGACCATCACAGAAATTCGTGTTTCCTAAATGGATGGAGTGGTAGCCACAAAACTTGTTTACGTTCTCTAGAAGAGAGTATTTGTGAGCGTGAAATATTTTCGACCTCGAGATGATGACGGATGTTTTCATTTGACCCCGAGCATTTAAAAAAAAAAGTGGTTCTTACAATATTTAATATTGTCAAGTTTGTTTGTTTTGTACCTGGAGCTACAATCGAAACAGTAAACAGGATTTCCTTTCAAACTTAATATTTAAATGTTAAGTGGGTCAAACCTCAAAACAGAACCGTTATTTAAATTTCAGCTCTAAATTTAAGAGTAATTTTACTGATGATTGGTTTATTGAAACTGTTCGAATATGGTTTTAGCGTCTGTCCATAAACGTCACGCCAATTTTGGGTCTATTTGATTCCCTTCCCCCTTGTCACACATGGTCACAATTTTGTGACCGCCCTCCCTTATAATACTACGTCACATCACCACGCACCCTTCCTCCCTCTATTTAAATAGTATTTATAATTTTAGAGCCTATAATATAACCCTTTTATTGAAACATGTTCGCCAAATCTGACGATCGAGGCCGATCGTTGTTTATACGTGTGCGTAGTCGAGTTGAACGTTTGGAGCAACCTGGGATTATCCTAACTGAGATACACGGGTCGTTTGGATCAGGTTGGTCATAGGACGTTTGGAGCAACCTGGGATTATACTAGCTGAGATACGTGGGCCGTTTGGATTAGGTTGGTAATAGGACGTTTGGAGCAACCTGGGATTATACTAGCTGAGATACGTGGGCCGTTTGGATCAGGTTGGTAATAGGACGTTTGGAGCAACCTGGGATTATACTAGCTGAGATACGTGGGTCGTTTGGATCAGGTTGGTCATAGGACGTTTGGAGCAACCTGGGATTATACTAGCTGAGATACACGGGTCGTTTGGACCAGGTTGGTAATAGGACGTTTGGAGCAACCTGGGATTATACTAGCTGAGATACACGGGTCGTTTGGATCAGGTTGGTCATAGGACGTTTGGAGCAACCTGGGATTATCCTAACTGAGATACACGGGTCGTTTGGACCAGGTTGGTAATAGGACGTTTGGAGCAACCTGGGATTATACTAGCTGAGATACGTGGGTCGTTTGGACCAGGTTGGTAATAGGACGTTTGGAGCAACCTGGGATTATCCTAACTGAGATACACGGGTCGTTTGGATCAGGTTGGTAATAGGACGTTTGGAGCAACCTGGGATTATACTAGCTGAGATACGTGGGTCGTTTGGATCAGGTTGGTAATATGACGTTTGGAGCAACCTGGGATTATACTAGCTGAGATACGCGGGTCGTTTGGACCAGGTTGGTAATAGGACGTTTGGAGCAACCTGGGATTATACTAGCTGAGATACGTGGGTCGTTTGGACCAGGTTGGTAATAGGACGTTTGGAGCAACCTGGGATTATACTAGCTGAGATACGTGGGTCGTTTGGATCAGGTTGGTAATAGGACGTTTGGAGCAACCTGGGATTATACTAGCTGGGATACGTGGGCCGTTTGGATCAGGTTGGTAATAGGACGTTTGGAGCAACCTGGGATTATACTAGCTGAGATACGTGGGCCGTTTGGATCAGGTTGGTAATATGACGTTTGGAGCAACCTGGGATTATACTAGCTGAGATACGTGGGCCGTTTGGATCAGGTTGGTAATAGGACGTTTGGAGCAACCTGGGATTATACTAGCTGAGATACGTGGGTCGTTTGGACCAGGTTGGTAATAGGACGTTTGGAGCAACCTGGGATTATACTAGCTGAGATACGTGGGTCGTTTGGATCAGGTTGGTAATAGGACGTTTGGAGCAACCTGGGATTATACTAGCTGGGATACGTGGGTCGTTTGGATCAGGTTGGTAATAGGACGTTTGGAGCAACCTGGGATTATACTAGCTGAGATACGTGGGTCGTTTGGATCAGGTTGGTAATATGACGTTTGGAGCAACCTGGGATTATACTAGCTGAGATACGTGGGTCGTTTGGATCAGGTTGGTAATAGGACGTTTGGAGCAACCTGGGATTATACTAGCTGAGATACGTGGGTCGTTTGGAGCAACCTGGGATTATCCTAGCTGAGATACACGGGTCGTTTGGACCAGGTTGGTAATAGGACGTTTGGAGCAACCTGGGATTATACTAGCTGGGATACGTGGGCCGTTTGGATCAGGTTGGTAATAGGACGTTTGGAGCAACCTGGGATTATACTAGCTGAGATACGTGGGCCGTTTGGATCAGGTTGGTAATAGGACGTTTGGAGCAACCTGGGATTATACTAGCTGAGATACGCGGGTCGTTTGGACCAGGTTGGTAATAGGACGTTTGGAGCAACCTGGGATTATACTAGCTGAGATACGTGGGTCGTTTGGATCAGGTTGGTAATAGGACGTTTGGAGCAACCTGGGATTATACTAGCTGAGATACGTGGGTCGTTTGGATCAGGTTGGTCATAGGACGTTTGGCGCAGTTGTCAAAAACATCTTTCAATCTTACCTTGTGTGTTTTATTTAATTGTTGAAAATAGGAGGCAAGATTAATAAAAATATGGAAAAATAGATCCGGTCAGTAAAATTATTTAAAAAAAATTGTTTAATTTATTATGATCCACAAGCTTTAAATAATATACTCCGATAGATGAGTTGTATTGACAAATTGATCGGAATATCGCATAAACATTGATATAAAAAATAAAATGAATATGTTATACCCATTTTTAAATTTGTCCACTTCATGAATTGGGCAAATTTTTCCCCATTCCCTGGACTCGATTCTCCTCCGGACTATTTCACGAACTGGGCAAAAAAAAAATTCCAGTTCATTTATTGTACAGTGCTTGTGCTGCCCAGTTCATGAACTGGCTATTTCACGAACTGGGCAGCTCCAATCGTTACCCAATAATTCATGAACCGGACGAGTTTTTTTTTTTACTGGCGTATAACCCAAACGGGAGTAAGATGCGGTGCTAAATAATACTCGGTCCGTGAAATGGACAAGCGAAGAACAGATTTGTTATTTATGTTAATTTAACTTTTAATTGTTTTAGAATGGAAGGTTAGGTTAGATTGGCGATGTAGAATTCCTCCTCGGAGATAATTAGTCCGATAATAATGGTCGAGTTCCTCCACGGAGATAGTTAGCAATGGTTGAGTTCCTTCACGACACCTCAAGGAAGGGATCTTCGCACAGTAAATTACAAAATTAAATAAGAATGAAATTCGTTAACGCATGAAAGGTTAGGTTAAGTTAGGTTGGTTAGTAATAATATATGTAGAAATTAACCAACTATACTTATAATCCGTTCCTTCAGGTCTCGTGAAGGAACTCAACCCCCCCCCCCCCTCGGTGACCTGGTGGTCTAGGGTAAGGTGTCAGACTTCTGTGCTGAGGGTCCGGGGTTCAATCCTCGGTACCGGTACAGATTTATCTGATTGCCAAACCCTTCCTTCACCTCTGACAAGACGTGTATTAATCACAACTTGTGAATGTGAGGAATGCCAGGCCTCCACCGTGGTTCGGATCCCACGTTAAACTGTAGGTCCTCCATTTCATCTCACAATCACCCTACCATTACACATTAGCGTAAGTGCGTATAACCCGAACGGGTAGTAAGACGCGGTGATAATAATAATAATAATAATAATCAATCCCCCCTGCTTTCCGCCCTCCCCCCCCACCAACCCACCAAGTGGAAGAACTTGACCATAGAATTAAGTGACCTTTATCGAAAAGGGGATTAAATCGGCTTTCGTGTAGGAACTCGAAAACGCCCGATTAAATTAGGTTGGATTAGTTTAATATAATATCTTAGATCTAATTTCAGTTAAGATTGTAGTATAGAGTACAATAAGTTCCAGTTTATGAAATGGGCAAGTGTTTATGCAATTTTGGCCCAGTTTGTTGAAATGGTCCAAAGGAGAGGCCAGTTCACGGGATGGGCAGAAATTTGGCCCCTTCTTGAAATGGGGCAGTTTCACTATTAGGGTGTAACATAATTTATTTTATGAACCGTTACGAAGCCAAATAATCTAGTCACTTTGACTTACTAAGATATTTCAGTTCGTTTATCATTGATATTTTCAGTTGGCAAAAGATTTCAGTCCAAAATTATAAAATGACTGTATCGTATAAAAGGTAGTTTCATAGAAACAAATAAAAATTATATTTTGTTTTATAACCAACCCTCATATAATAGACATACAATGTAACTTTTTAAATGTAAAGTCCAAGGAATATCTAAAAAAAAATATAGAAATATCCAAAATTCTGACTAACCATTTTAATGAGTATCTACGCAGCTGATTCACAAAAAATCTCAAATATGTTACGTATAAACCCGCACATTCTATACACACACATACACGATATATACAGACATGAAAAGACAAGAAAAATTCAAACAAAAAATATAAAAACTTAGAAAAATTAACATACGAAAATTTCAGACTTAAATCAGAATCGATTAAAACGGAGAGAACACATCCCCTATTTTAGGCAACCCGCTCGCTGTCGGTGTAGAATTCCCTTAAGGGGTGGTTTAATAAAGTTCGTTAGGTTAGGTTTTAAATGAGAAAAAGGTTGAAAAAATTGACAATATAAATGCTTCGAATTATCCAAAATATGTCCTTCTAAAACTCGAATTAAATATTATTTTATATCATATATATGCCTATATACTATATATAATTTAATGTAAAATTAACATTTACCGACTTACACTACTTGGATTATAAAAGGTTCATGTATATAATATAAATATATCTATATTTTTATATCGATATATCGTTGCCATCCCTATCAGCGTCCTACCCGTTCTCTTACGTCGAGGGCCTCCCCCGGTATCCTGTTCTCCGCCATCCTCTATTTCAAGGCCACGAGTAGTCTAAACCTTGAAGCTTACGAACTGGTTCTCCCATGCGCGGATAATTTCAGAATCTATTAAATAACGCATAAAAAATTTAACATTTGCGTTGAAAGCGAGTTTTTTTCCCCACTCTTAACTTGAACATGAGAGAATAACAGGTTTACCTTATTACCAACGCCTGGGTGATCACATTTCCTGTCAGGGATGGCCACCGATTTAAATTTTTTTTTTCCACGTCGTGTATTACTAACCGATGGGGCTATTCTTATATTTACACTTAAGGTGGGAAGGAAGAGAACACGAGAAAAAGGCAGTGTTTTTACAGTTTTTATGGCAAAACTTTTTTTTTTTACCAAAATAAATAAAATATGGTACCAGTGCAAACATATAATTTAATTTTCTTTACTTGGTGATCTCAAAATTTCTTTAATATCTGTCAAGGGCGTTCTGGGATTTAATGAAAACTTTTTCTTTTCATTTAAAAAAGTTTGTTAGATAATGTCACCATGCTCTTGACAGATATTCAACAACTGTTGATATCACCATGTGAAGAACATTAAACTATAAGTTTGTACTGGAGCTTTATTTTACTTAATTTGGCCAAAAAAAATTTGCCATAAAATTGAAAAAACATTGGCCTTTTCTCACGTTCCATTCCATACCACTTTAAGGAGCTAGAATTAGTCCCAAATAAATTCATAAATACCCAGAAAAACTGATTTGGTTGATAAGGTTACTGGGTGCAGCTGTCTGGAAGTAGGAGAACAAATAGTGAATGAGGAAAATACAAATTACAATAAAAAAAAGTGTCATGAATCCTTCTATTAAATTACATCAATCGATTCCCAAGAGTCGACCTCGGTGGTCTTGGGGTAAATCGTTTGTTTCAGGATCCGATTTTCGTGGGTTCAAACCTAGCCGAGGTCGACGGATTTTTCTTGAGCGCTAAAAAATCCGTAGCACAACTTACTTCTGAAGGGAAGTAAAGCCGTCGTCGGTCTCACGTTGATTGTGGTATGTAAAAGAACCCTGGAAGTTCTGTGAAAAATACCTTTCCCGGAAAAAAATTGATAGACCCTTTCGTTCTCGCTCATAGAAATTCTCGTGTGCTGATATAGTCGGTCGGTTCGAAAATTGCACGTTAAATACCTCAAATAAATAAATTCACAAGATCCATTTTACGCTCCTATACTAGTTACCTTTCGTTTCCTGGGCATTTATGGCTGAATAATCAACCGAAATATGCAGACTTTTAGGGACTTTTCAGATTGAAAATGTCATATTTTAAACTATTTTTACGAGTTTATATATATTCATAAAAAAATAGATGTGTGTTTATTCCAGAACACACAACTCGCGTACTTTTAAAAGGTTTAGTCAATAGTTAACCCAAGCGCAACATCTGATTGGCGATATCCAAGCTACCTAGGCCAGCGTTTTTCAAACTTTGGTCAACAGAAACCTCGTGGGCTCCATCACAGCCATTTCAGGCTCCATGAAGCAATTTTAGGATATTCTATATCTGTTTTTTACACAGTAAAATATCATCACTAATTAGGATTGTCAATTCTTTCAAATCTGAATAAAGGACATTTCGTCAAAGGTACAGCTAGAACATGTCATATTTTCCGTTTGTTTTATAGCACTACTTTTAAAATTTAACTGTCTTTTTTATTGTTCTCAATATTAGCGTGAAAAGAAAAATTATGAAGGGTCCAGCATATCTTATTTTCTGGTGCAAGTACTCCTTAGGTCTAAAAGGTTTGGGAACCCCTGGCCTAGACAGTCCCCTTAAGAGACCTCCCGATCCCACGGACAGCACCTAAATTAGATAAATGATACAACTCTGAACAGCTGTCGCATCTTGGTACTGTTTTCCGTAATATACTTTAGAAAACAATGGAATTAATTAACCATATTAAAAAACTAAAATGTAATTATTATTTTAAAATAAACTACCAAACAGATCCCAATTAATCAATTGTTAAGGGTGCGTGCATGCCGAGGAGCGCGCACATCACTCATCACTCCTATCTCAGCACATCACTCGTCACTTCTATGTGCGCACATCACTCATCACTCCTATCTCAGCACATCACTCATCACTTCTATGTGCGCACATCACTCATCACTCCTATCTCCGCACATCACTCATCACTCCTATCTCTGCACATCACTCCTATCTCTGCACATCACTCCTATCTCCGCACATCACTCCTATCTCTGCACATCATTCCTATCTCTGCACATCACTCCTATATCCGCACATCACTCCTATCTCCGCACATCACTCCTATCTCCGCACATCACTCCTATCTCCGCACATCACTCCTATCTCCGCACATCACTCCTATCTCCGCACATCACTCCTATCTCCGCACATCACTCCTATCTCCGCACATCACTCCTATCTCCGCACATCACTCTTATCTCCGCACATCACTCCTATCTACGCACATCACTCCTATCTCCTCACATCACTCCTATCTCCGCACATCACTCCTATCTCCGCACATCACTCCTATCTCCGCACATCACTCCTATCTCCGCACATCACTCCTATCTCCGCACATCACTCCTATCTCCGCACATCACTCCTATCTCCGCACATCACTCCTATCTCCGCACATCACTCCTATCTCCGCACATCACTCTTATCTCCGCACATCACTCTTATCTCCGCACATCACTCCTATCTCCGCACATCACTCCTATCTCCGCACATCACTCCTATCTCTGCACATCATTCCTATCTCCGCACATCACTCCTATCTCCGCACATCACTCCTATCTCCGCACATCACTCCTATCTCCGCACATCACTCCTATCTCCGCACATCGCTCCTATCTCCGCACATCGCTCCTATCTCCGCACATCGCTCCTATCTCCGCACATCGCTCCTATCTCCGCACATCGCTCGTATCTCCGCACATCACTCCTATCTCCGCACATCACTCCTATCTCCGCACATCACTCCTATCTCCGCACATCACTCGTATCTCCGCACATCACTCCTATCTCCGCACATCACTCCTATCTCCGCACATCACTCCTATCTCCGCACATCACTTCTATCTCCGCACATCACTCCTATCTCCGCACATCACTCCTATCTCCGCACATCACTCCTATCTCCGCACATCACTCCTATCTCCGCACATCACTCCTATCTCCGCACATCACTCCTATCTCCGCACATCACTCCTATCTCCGCACATCACTCCTATCTCCGCACATCACTCCTATCTCCGCACATCACTCCTATCTCTGCACATCACTCATCATCACTCCTATCTTCTTACCCGGCCAGAGAAAATCAATCTGTATGACGCATTCGTTCTGCATTGTTTCTTAAACTCCTTTTGATTTTTTGATTTAAAAAAATTAACATAAAAATTTTAATTTTAAAATATTTATTAAAACGAAAAAAAAAAATCATTGACAGCGGTAATGAAAATGATGAAAGTGATGACATGTCAGCAGCGGCCAAATTCCTATGCCTCTTGTCTCACATTACGGAGTACTTGGAAATATGGTACTATTATTTACTAGTTTATCTTTTATGTCATTCATCTTCTTCCTAAAATACACTCAGTCTGTAGAAAATCCGAGCAAGACAAACTTCGAAGTAAAAGTCGAATTGATCAAAGATAAAATAAAAAGTGCACTGAACAACACTGAGGGTTTGCCTTGACCTTGAACCAAGCAATCAGAGCACCGCGTACATCTCACAAGCCTTCACGAAAACAAACCAGTTTGGTTTCTTGTGTCTAGTCGGAGTGAGGTGATCGGCATGCACGCTCCCGTTTCTTGACATGGGTTTGTTTCTACAACTTGTGCGAATAATGTAGAAAACAGGAATTCGATATGTTACCTGGTATGAGCGTAATCTTGTATTCAATCTACCGCTTAGTTGGCCTTACGTCGAGCCAAAAAACAGCGCTAGTTAATGTCAGTGGGTTTTTTTAATCTTTTTTTATAGTAGTGTGGCCATGTTTGTTCATTTACGAATGTAAATATGATTGAAATAAAGGGGAAATATTACATTTTTTTAATGTTAATAAGAACTTTGCTTATTTCGAGTGAACCCTTAAAAATAAGTATTTTAGGTAACCTATTTATTTTCAACAAGTAGAGGATGCTACTGGCTAGCAAACTGTACCTTGATAGCAATGGCTAAGGCTGCGTTCAACAAGTAGAGGATGCTACTGACTAGCAAACTGGTCCTGTAGATGAGGAAGCATCTGGTGAGGTGTCACAAATTGAGCATCGCCTTGTATGTAGTTAAAATATAGGCCCTGAGGAAAATGGAGAGTAGATGTTTGGGAAGCTTTGATATTTGGTGTTGTAGGAGAAAAGAGAATAAATTAGACAAAGGGGTGACTAACGAAGAAGTTCTAAGAAGAGGAAATGTAAAGTGAATCACTATCCAGATGATGAATCACATTATGAGAAAAATTATTTATTGAGTGATGTGATAGAAGGCGAAGTGAAAGAAATAAAGGATGACAGGAAGATGACTACAGTTAATGATTGATGACCTCGAAGAAAGTAGATGACCTTGAACTAAAGTAGATGCAGTTTCCGGGTCTTGAAAAGGAATCTGCTGATGGTACACGCTGGAGAACTCAACTTGGACAAGGCAACATACTTGTCAAAGGTCAGAACACCAAATAACAATAAGTTACTAAAGTAAAGAGGTTAGGTCAACCAAAAAAAAAATCTGTTTGTGTCAGACTTAAATCATTACGTTTCATCGTGACTGGCTGTATTTTTACTTTCTCTCGACCCCTCGGAGAAAGAAAGTATTTTGATCGTAGAGTTAAAAAAAATTGATTCAAAATTTTGATGGTTGTCTACGATTCATGACCCCCCTGAATCCAAAAAAAGTAGTTTTCAAGATGCTTTCTGTCTGTGTTTATCTTGGCCTGGAGTTGAAACTATTTTACCGATCGATACAGACATTTTATATTCAGTGTTCATAAAGCTTCACCAGAGATGTTTATTGAACTATATATATATATATATATATATATATATATAATGATTTTATCGAAATAGGATCCAACGTTTTCGATTAAAATTGGTATACAGGCTCTGTTTAACATTGCTTTTATAATTTTTCCAGGAAAATGACTTAAGGTGAGGCAGAAGGGAGCGCAAGTTTTTTTACAGTTTTTATAGAATATACATTTTTAGGCAAAAATAAATCAAATATTTCTCCAGTAGCAACATAGAGTTTAGTTTTCTGCACATTCTAATATCAACAGATCTTGAATATCTATCAAGAGTGTCCTGGAATTTTGTCAAAACTTTTTAAATAAAGAGAAAAAGTTTTGACAAGATTCCAGGACACCCTTCACAGATATTCAAGATCTGTTGATATTAGCATGTGCAGAAAACTAAACTCTATGTTGCTACTGGAGAAATATTTGATATATTTTGACCAAAAAAATGTAATGCTATAAAAACTGTAAAATTAATCGCGCTCCCTTCTGCCGCACCTTAAAGTTTACTTTACATAATCGAATATCTCCAATTTTGACATCACCTCGATCTTATGAGAAACAAATTAACTTATGACTCACTGCAAAGTTGCAGGAATATTAAAAATAAAAACAAAACTTGTATTTGAAACATATTTTTTTATAAATCCTGTTTACGAGCTATAAGCAAATATTAATATATCTTTAAATGGAGCACTGGTAAATGGGTGGTAGTTTTTTATGCTCTTCATGGTGGAATGTGATTATCCTTTTTTTTTCAATATGTTGCTGCAACAAGGTATATTATTTCATTTGACATATCCTACGTGTTTTTAAGCAAATTCCGCCATTTTTAAGTAAAGGAACGAGAAAGTCCGTGTGGTGCAACGGATTGTCTATTTAATTATGAATGGTGCACCTTAAACTATAAACTATTCGTTGTTGGGTTTTTTCCACCGAGTTTCGCTGACTGTTTGGGCTAAAATACACCGTAGATTTGCATTTTTATTCTTCAGTCGACAGCCCGAAGGTTGGTATAGTGTGATTTCTATCCATCCGGAGCTGGGCATTCACTCAGCCATTCGACTGGTTAGTGTCGCCTGCACCATCTGGTAGAGATCCCGCGTACTAGGGGAGTTCAGAAAGTGTGATGGTTCCGCGCTATCTTCCATACTGAAATTATGAGTGAGCGCGAAAAGGCCTACCAATTTTGCCTGAAAAGTACATTTCACATACCTGCAAGGGTTCTTTTACAAGCCACAATCGACATGGGACCAACAGATTTACCTACCCTTCGAAGGAAGTGAAGTTACAGATTATTTTATCGATAAAGAAAAGTCCGTCGACCTTGGCTGGGTTTGAACCCACAAACATCCATCCGGGTCCTGAAGCGAGTACTTTACACACCAATACCAATGAGATCTACAGATTTGCGCTACACACGAATAAAAACTCAGACTAACTTTCCAATTATTTTCGCAGAAGGTCAAAGCTATCGCGAATGTTCTATGTAACACCATAAGGTCAAAGCTATCGGAATGTTCTATGTAACACTTAAGGTCAAAGCTATCGCGAATGTTCTATGTAACACCATAAGACCAAAGTTATCGCGAATGTTTTATGTAACACCATAAGGTCAAAGTTATCGCGAATGTTCTATGTACACCATAAGGTCAAGTTATCGCGAATGTTCTATGTAACACCATAAGACCAAAGCTATCGCGAATGTTCTATGTAACACCATAAGACCAAAGTTATCGCGAATGTTCTATGTAATACCATAAGGTCAAAGTTATCGAGAATGTTCTATGTAACACTATAAGGTCAAAGCTATCGCGAATGTTTTATGTAACACCATAAGGTCAAAGTTATCGCGAATGTTCTATGTAACACCATAAGGTCAAAGTTATCGAGAATGTTCTATGTAACACCATAAGACCAAAGCTATCGCGAATGTCTATATACACCATAAGGTGCTCCTCCATTCAAGAGCCGACTCAGCGCCAGAGATGTGAAAATAAAAAAAATGTCGAGTGTGCGAATTGGTGCAACACGTGTCCTCGTACACACCTTTAGGACAAAGTTTAACTCTTGCTGGTCCGACACCTTAGACACCTTAGTTCATTCAACAGCGAGTCTGTCTAATAATCTATAGTTCGAATCCAGGCATGGCCGAAAAAAAATATCGTTGGTGGAAAACGTAGGCTTCACCTTTCACAGCGATGAATTAACTGCCATTCGCCTTGGTGGCGTAGTTAGCTAACGCGCTAGTTTCGTGTTGAGCTAGACTGCCCAGGACGGGGAGATCGAGGTTTGAATCTCGGTCGGCTGAACTGGGGTGGTTTTCCTAAATGTTTTTCTACTCACCCTCCACGCGCACCTTCCCAATTCCTAACACATTAGCGTAATTAGTACTTAAACTTATAACCCGAACGGGTAGTAAGACGTGGTGCTAAATAAATTAATTAATTAACTGTCGGGGGGCTGGATGTTGTGTCTGTTATAGATTTGAGTTTAGTTTATAAGTCGTGTGTTAATATAATCAGTCGGTTCAGTAAGTGCACGTTAAATATATCTCGCCTACTCGGTGCCGCATGGTCTAGGAGCTATTCTTGCAATAGACTAGGCTGGTGAAGATGGGGAAATAAGGGCTCGACCCTGGTCGGATGAAATGAGGGTGGTTTTCCTAAAAGGTTTTCCACTCTCCTTCCACGCAAATGCTGGTATTCTCCTCTAAATTCAACCACCTAAAACCATTAGCGTAATTAGTACATAGGCGTATAACCCGAATGGGTATTAAGACGTGGTGCTGAGAAAAATATATATAAAATTTAAATAAATGTTAAATGAAATTTAACTCTTAGGTGCTTGGGGATGACTCGCTAAAGTATGATTTTCATAGGAAGCTCATAAATTTGAAAACTGGAAACTTATTTAGTCACAATGCGGATAAAATAGAAACAATTTGTATTTACATTCTTAGTCCGTTTATTACTAATGTAGAGACAAATCACTAATCACTAATTGCGTATTATTGGAAGCTTTTAATAACTTTTTAGATCAACTTTTATCATTAATAACTCAACTAAAACATATCTATCTGATGCATTATTTTAGTCACTTTTAGTCAATGTTGTGATTAAGAATTAAACCTAGGATTTCCCGCGTTTATGGCTTCATCTTGACTTGCCGCTACGTCACAGGTAGGCAACGCCGCGTAAATACTCTCATCGTACACTTTTCAAGCCAAAGCGTAACTCTTGGTGACCTACTCCGGTGGACGCATAGACTAAGGCGTCACTCTCATGTTAAACTAGTCTGCCGTCGGAGTTCGAATCCCGGTCGGGTGAACAGAGGTTTTATTCAAAAATGCTTTTCCACTTTCCCTCTCTCTTCTCTCTCTCCATGGGAATGTGGGTAAACTTCATCCTTCCTCATCCCTAACTCACACGCGTAATTAGTACATAATTATGCATATAACCTGAACAGGTAGTAAAACACGATGCTAAAAAAAACTCTTTACGCTTGGGAATAACTTAACAATTGAACGCACGACATCTAGTTCGCGTACCCACCGATATGGGTAAAACCTTATCTGAAACGAATCATTAAAAACGATATAAAAAAAAGTGTTGCTTTCTCAGCGTTTTTTTTTACCCCAAATCGCTCAACCATTCCAGTTCTCTCTCCTATTCTTGAGCTGGTCCTTTTATTACCGGTTACCTGTCTGGGCCAGTTTTCACTCTCGTTGGAGACCATTTATCCTGTCTTGCGCATCCAGTTCTAGATGACCTTGAGAACAAATCCTTGCGCGGTTTGGGACATCCGGCGACCGAAACCTACGCCGTTACTATATTAATTTGTCTTTCTATATCGACGGGCGGGGCGGCTTGTTGACGTGTAGAAATGTTGCTGGGTTTATTTGGCTTGACAAGCTTTAAAGGCGGTTTTACACCAAGGCCGTATCCAGCCAATAATTTCAGGGGGGGTTTGGTGGGCATATCCCCCAATTGCTGGAAGCTAGAAAAAATTCTAAATGATAAACAGTTATAGAAGCTCTCTGAAGTGGTTATTTTCATCGTAAAATAACTCACTAACTGTCGAAGGCTTGGAAAATTTCTAAATATTAAACACTTTTTGAAGCTCTGTGAAGTTTTTTTTATGGTAAAATAACCCCCAAAATGCCGAAGACTAGGAAAATTTCGAAATATTTAACAACTCTAGAAGCTCTCTGAAGTGCTTTTTATGGTAACACAGCCCCCTAATTTGTATTTGTATCTTAATTTTAATATTGTTTGAACCATAAATAAAGCCATATATATTCTTTTCATAAAATTTCGCAGGGGGTTTGAACCCCAAAACCCCTCCCTGGCTACGGCCTTGTTTTACACCAAGGCAACATATGTGGCACGTGACACGTTGATTCCTGTTGCCTGTTTCCTTGAGATTTCTCTAGTATGCTACAAAGCAACCAGATTGCCTCCGTCCTCAATCGCGAGTCTGCTGCAAAAGATATCACCGAGAAAGATTTGCGGCCGCGATTTGTCTCGTTTTTGCCGAACGGGTGAAGATTTGGAAGAGACGTAGATTTTTTTTTTTTAATTTTTCTTCTTCAAATTTGGGGACGTTACAATCAGACAATTTTTGGGGAAAATTTTTCACTTTACTTTTGTTATGTTTTTAGCTTACTTAATCGGCGTTTCTTACGTATTTAATTATTCTTATACCTTTCAATTATTTTACAGTTTTCTAATTTGACTAATACAACTTGAAACACTGAAACTATGCAATAGAAAAAAACAACAAAAAAAACACGAAATAGTGGCATGGAATACAACGAAAAATACTCCCAATACCACAGACAAGATATATACCAACCAGATCCTCGGCCTAACGGAAGTCTCGCTTCTCTCCTTGAGCAGCTTGAATCCATCAACACTGGGGTTCGCTAGTGTCTATGTTCAGTGCTAAAACACTTCAAAATGTGCATTGTTTAACAACTCACTTTTAACAGGTTCGTCATAAAGGGACCATTGTATTCATAGTGCGCATTTTGAGTAAGCTCTTTGTGAGGTAGGATTATGTGAAGAAGGGGCTGAGTCGCTACCTGAACCTAGCTTTTAAGGAAGCAGGCCGAAGGATATGTGTGTCTTATCTTCAGTGAAGCAGGTGACCTGGTGGTCTAGGGGTAAGGTGTCGGACTTCTGTGCTGTGGGTTCAATCCTCGGTCCCGGCACAGATTTATCTGAGTGCCAAACCCTTCCTTCATCTCTGACAAGACGTGTATTAATCACAACTTGTGAATGTGAGGAATGCCAGGCCTACACCGTGGTTCGGATTCCACGTTAAACTGTAGGTCCTCCATTTCATCTCACAATCACCCTACCATTGCACATTAGCGTAAGTGCGTATAACCCGAACGGGTAGTAAGACGTGGTGCTAATAATAATAATAATAATTTAGTGAAACCATGTTTAAAATGAGTTTTTCCTTTAAACAAAATAATGTCCCGTTTTGAAGGTATCAAGCTCTCTCAAGGAGCGAAGCCATTTTAACCTGTAGGCTGTAGTTCTGGTGTATTACCTTGTCTGTGGCTAATAAGTTCCGGCGGGAATGAAGGTGACACGTGGCAACACGCAACTTCTGTAACAAGGTTGCGCGCGGTAGAGGAAACAGGAGGCAACGCGTATTATGCGACATTAGCGCATTCTCCGTCTTGCCTTTTGCTGCATTGGTGTGATGCTGGAATCACACATAAAGCTACGCTATGCTATGCTATACTATGTTTTAAGATCGCTAGCAAAGTATTTAAACGAACACGTTCACACATCACGTTATGCTGTGTTATGCTATGCCGTGCTAAGCCACTCTATGCGAGCGAAATTGCGGACCGGGCGATTTTTACATCTCACTCGCGCTACGTTTTGTGTTGCGCCTGCGCACAACGGATAGACCCACAAAAGGCCATGTTGTCTTGAAGACTTCAAATACTCTACTAAACCTTCCAAAGTGTAGCGTAGTACAGCTAACTGTGTGAAACACACGAGAACAAATGTCGCACAGCGTAGCATAGCATAGCATAGCATAGCGTAGCTTTTATCCAGCATAAGGCCGCCTTGAGACTTTAAAAGAAAAAAAATCTGATTCGATTGGGTTTTGGAGACACAATATCACTATCTGAGAAGGTTTCGTTTAAGGCACACTCAATCCTGACCGGATATTTGTAATCTCAGATTAGAGAAACGCGTCTGCGATGAAGTTCTCAAAGTGCGAGAGGGTATTTTGGATTTAATCTGTGTGCATATAATTTCCCTTTTCATGGCTCACTCACCCCCACGTAACCACGTCTAAAGACAAAATAAATGGTACGAAACGATAATACAAAATTTCTCATATAGTGTAAAATTTTGGAATAATTTCCAAAATAGGTTTTTAGTAAATTAACCTTAATTTTTCTTCAGAAAAAAACAAACATTTAATTTTATCATCACAATAAACATTCTTCATATAAAATTTGTGAAAAAATAGTTCAAACAAGTTTTTTTTTTAATTCAAGTTCTCAAAAATCCGTTATTATAAACTACCCTCAATTATTTTTATTTGTAAAATTATGAATATATTCTTATTTAACATTACAAATAATTTCCAGATACACATTTTAAATTTAAATTAATCTCTACTTTCTAAAAAATTATCATGGATAATTCACCCTTAAATTAATTTATTTTAGAAAAATAAACACATTTTTATTTATCGTATAAAATAGTCTCAATCTCAAATTTACAAAAATAAGTAATCATTAAGCATCTATTAAATAATTTTTTTAAGAAACACAAATAGGCCCTATAAAAAATTATTCATATTGTAAAAACTAATTTTGAAAGAAATCATTAGAACCAATTTTTTTTCACAGTTTATCCACGATTGATTCATTTTGAAGCCTCTACCCCCCACCCCACCCCCCATACTAACATCATTCTTTCTTTTTCATGAGTTAGACATCTTTACTTGAAGGAAAACACATTGTTTTGAATACATTATGTAAATATTAATCATTTATTATCACCGATTATTACAATTCTCGTTTAACTTTGAGTTTGTTAAAAATAAAATATATTTCATTTGACTTGTCTCCCTCCACGCAAATGTGGTCACACTTCCTATATCTATCTATCTATATATATCTGTATATATGTATATAAAACCTTCCTAATCCCTTAAACCATCGGTGTAATTAGTATATAAGCGAATAGCCCGAATGGGTAGTAAGACGCGGTGCTAATAAAAAAACAAATTTCTCTCTCTCTCGCATTTGGCCCGCGGTCCATGCTGAATGTAATCTTCAAGTGGTAGATAAACAATAGAGGTGCAGGACGAGATGTTCGAAGGTTACTAAAGGAAGACGTGTCCTTGACACTAACAGGTCCACTTGAACTAAAAGTATGTAAACATCATTGTGATATAGTATCTAATAATGACGCGTATACATTACCAAGCCCTTTTCATTTTCACTCGTTTATTGTGTGATCCTCTTCTTCAGTGATTCCTCGACCGGGGTTCCCCCAGAACGCTGGGGGCTCCGCGAGAATTTGAAAAAGGCTTGCTTTTGTGTTAGCCTGTTCCATAATTTTTTTTTGGACAATGTGGAAATATGCTAAGAGAACTCGTGTATTCGGAGGAAGAGAGGAGTGTCGGTAATAATGATAAAAGTGGGGGTAGTAAGAATAATGACAAGCTAAGGTCGATTTTGGTGGTCTTTGGGGTAAAGTTCTCGCCTTAGGACCCGAAGTTCGTGGGTTCAATCCCAGCCGGGGTTAACGGATGTATCTTAATCGATATAAATCCGTAGCACAACTTCCTTCGGAGGGGAAGTAAAGCCGTCGGTTCCATGTAAATTTTGGCATGTAAAAGAACACTTGGAAGGTATAGGAAAATATCTTTTCCCGGCAAAATGGGTAGGCCCTTTCGCTCTCGTTCATAGAAATTCTCGTGTGCTGATATAATCAATCGGTTCAGAAAGTGCACGTTAAATACCTCAAATAAATAAAGATAAGCCAAGTTCAAGTTCAAGTACCAAGGGAAAGTAACTGTTAAACAGGAAAAGCCAATAAACACTCTTGAAATTATTTATTCTAAAGTATGAGCTGATTATTTAATGATCTTAGTAGTTTACATATATATATATATTTTGTAATTTTACCGCTGTCGAACCTAATATATGTGTAAGACAGGTAGGGACTCCCAGAGATTTTACGGAATATTTCAAGTGTGCCTCCAAAAAAAAAAAAGTGGTTGGGAACTACTAGTCTAAGGCATCGCTCTCGTGTTAGACCTGCCTGTTGATGATGGGGAGATCGAGGTTTGAATCCCGGTCGGGTCTGCTGAGGGTGATTTCCCCTTGAATGGTTTCTCACTCTCCTCCCACGCAAATACGGGTATATTACCTCTAAAAAATAACCTGCCCCGTGGTGTAGTGGTCAGTGCATCTGATGAAGAGCCTAGGGGTTCCGGGTCCGATTCCCTTTCTTCGTAAAATCACCTGCAGAAAGATTTTTTTTCATTTAATCTTATTAAAACGTATTTCATTATGGGAGGGAACGCAAATAAATGGCAGTTTTTATAGCAAAATATATATTTTTTGGTCAAAATAAATAAAATATTGCTCTAATAGAGTTTAATTTTATTCACGCGGTGATATCCCCAGTTATTGAATATCCGTCATGACCATAGCGGCATTAGATGAGAAACTTTTTAAATTAAAAGAAAAAGTTTTGCATTAAATTCCAGGACACTCTTGACAGATATTCAACAGCTGTTGATATCACCATGTGAAGAAAATTAAAACTGTATACATCTACTGGGTCAACATTTTATTAATTTTGACCAGAAAAATGTTTTGACGCTAACACACTGGCCTTCCCTAAAATCCCACCCCAATCCCCCAATCTGTCACTATAATCCTCTCTATACTCCTCAAAGCCCACATTTCAAACCTTTACAAATAGGTATTCCTAGTTTTCCTCAGAGCCCATGTTTCAGCCGTGAGTGCCGGCTATAATTCATGCTCCAGTACTTTCATGTCTACCGGCCAGTTTACGTAAGTAAGTTTCCCTTATGTCAACTCACGCGAGTTAGATTACGTCTATTCATTAGTTTAATATGATTTGCCTGTCTATTTTTTCTGCACAGCTTTTTACTGTCGACATGTAGGCTGTATCTGAGTTATAGTGAGAACACGGCGAAATGGGTGGTTTCTCGCTGTTATTACTAGTAGTTCTGTGAACAGTAGACCTCACTCCATGTTATTATCGTTACTACAGTCTTACTAGTAGTTCTGTGAACAGCAGACCTCACTCCCTCCATGTTCTTATCGTTACTACAGTCCAAGATTTTTCCTTGGATATAAAGTTGAAACATCTCCTATAATTTCCCCTTAGATTTGAAGTAGATATTTTTGCTTGAATCCTGGATAGCTCAGTGGTTAGAGCATTGGCGTACTAAGCCAAAGGTCCCGGGTCCGGGTCCACAAGTGTCCAGGTGTCATTTTTCAATTTTCAGAATATGATATCTAACTGAAGTAATTATCATTAATATAGCTTCGGCTATTTACTCTTAATAGTTCTCATATATGTTAACCGAAACTACAGAGCAGAAGCTGCTCTAGTTGTGCAGCCATTCCCACGTTTTATGTTGACCCATGATGCATTGTAATGCAAACTTAAAACAGCCGATTATCAGCATATTTTATTTTCTAGTAGCTAGAAATATATTTTGGATCATTCTCCCGATGGATGTTTGCCAATTATAACGCTGTGTCGTGGCACAATCCGATACATCGATACACACGTTTTACATTAACGAGTTATTTCAAATCTCCTCACAACATCCAATGAACCTGTCTGCTTTCTTCTAGTTCTACAGCGCATGCGCACTGCATACGGTTGGTTTTGAGATTTGATTGGTTCTCCCGCGCCGAATATCAAAGGCAGAGCGGATGAAGAAGAGATGAGTTGAACTTTATTAGAACAGCTCGCGCTGATGAGGCTGTGAAATCTTGTAATTGGCTTAGTTCGTCACGTGACCCCGTTTCTGTTCTTCGCTTGTTTTTTTTTTTTTTTTTTTTTTTTTTTTTTTTTTTTTTACGAAAGTGTGAATCCACAGTAAGCTGCTGACTGAGGGAAAAAATCAATTCGTTCTAGATTTGAAGAGTAGCTTAGAAGGGCAAATGAGGTGTGGGGGGGGGGAGATAAACAAGCATTGTCTACCAGCGTCGCAACATCTCCGCTCCCCCTTCCCCGCTTTGAGTTTATAAACCACAAAACCTTCCTAAATATCAATATCAGGTGGCCTCTCTTAAGGACATTATTTCATGTTTAGCTATAAACTACGCAATGGGAAACTTTGAAAACTGGTATTTATTTCAATATCACCTGATTTCCCATTATTGTCCTTTAAGTTGACCTTTATTTATATAGTTCCGGATAATTTTTTTACTTTTTTAATCATTCATAAATATTCTAAGTATATCGTAAATTCATTATATACCCATCATGGGAAAATTCAACCTTGGCAATATTTTTTATAAAAAAAACACGTTCGATAAATTCGTTTTTTCCCTCCTTCGACAGATTCACGAGGTGACCTTGGTGTGTGTGAAGCGATTGTTTTGTTTCTTTCTATAGCTATATGCACTCTCTATTATCTCTTCTAGTAATTGTTGGTACAATTATTTATTCTGCATATTTATTATTTATTTATACATATTACGTGCATAGCACACAAGTCATTTTAATGAATTTATCCTTGACAAAAGAGAATTTGTATTTTAATTTATTCTTCAAGGGGTCACAAATGGTAGATTCTTCAATTAAAGGTAACTTTTTAACTGTGTAAGTAAATGCCCCTTTTTTTTTTAAATAAAAAGGGATGGAAATTCACTAATTCTTTTTTGTATCGATTTTAACAATAAGTATTAATTATGAATGCACAAAACAAAATACTATACGCTTGTAAAATTAATACAAGTTAATATTTTATTACTATTGTGGCTCTATATTATTTAGCAAAAAGTTAATCTTAGTCTTTTTTATGTGAGCTTTGTCACTAAATTAAAACATATTCTTAATGGGCAATTTATTAAAGTGTGCTAAATCAGTAAATAATTGTTTTAACAAAATATATTATGCAATTTTGTTAATATAAATATCTAGTTTTTGACTACATAAATTGTTTATTTAATATAATTCCTTATATAGCTATGACGACCCATTTTTGAACCAAGTTTATGTATGATTACATTCTAAAAAGTTTGAATATTCTAAAGTGTAGCCCCGTTTAGGCGTCAACTCAGCCCCGTGAGGACAAATGAGGAGCTACTTGAATTTAAAAGTAGCGGCTGCGGTCTAGAAAACTAAGATCGACGGCCGGAGGGTTAGTTGTGCTGACTATATGACACCCTCTATCCGCGGAAGTTGGCAGTATATTCGCCAACTGACGGCGACCAGTCGGTCGGTCTAGCTCGACTGCGGGCTGAAGCCATTGAGTAGCCTTTCTGCAACTTTTCTTTTTATCTTACAACTGTTAACGGTAGTGAAATGCCATCCGTCCAGGTTATGTAGTGGTCAGTGCACCCAACTACGAACCTAGGGGTCTCGGATTCGATTCCTGCCTGGTACCTCGGGTATCTTTCTCTTAAGGATAATCATCCCAATGGTCACCAAGGGTTGGTAAATTAGGCTTAAGTTATGTTTAAGACTCTCACTGGCTCACACCTACATATTCACTATCATCACATCATCTCATAGTGGTTACGTGTAGACAACCTCAAAAAAAAAAGTTGATTTTAGGCGGCTAAATTATACAGGAGGTTTAAAAAAAAGGTCTAGTTTTATTTATAAGCATATAACTTTTGATTTATATATTAGAGAGGAGATGTAATTTTTTTAAATGCTTTTGGTTGATCATTTGCAAGATCAGGTCACTTTTTTTTTTTACAAAATTGGTTACTATTTCATATTTTTTTAAATAAGTGTTTTGTTGTGACACCAGTAATCACTCCTTCGAGTCTTTGTTAACTTAACGCGTGGAGTGTCGAAGGTAATAATGATCGTATTCTAGCATTTGACCTTGTAGCTATAGTTTATTTAAGCAGGCAGGTAAATAGTTTGTTTTTTTCACTGAATATTTTATTAATGGATGAGTATCTCCATCTACAAGATGAGCAACTTAAAACTGCCCCACCTTACCTTGGTTACCTCTACTACGATTTTGGTTGCAAGGACAGTTTAAGAGACTCAAAACATATTATTTTTTGACAGTTCACATTTATAGCACGTTACTATATCATTATTGTTATTTTATATGTATTGGTGGTGACCTGGTGGTCTAGGGGTAAGGTGTCAAACTTCTGTGCTGGGGGTCCGGGGCTCTATCCTCGGTCCCGGCACAGATTTATCTGATTGCCAAACCCTTCCTTCATCTCTGACAAGACGTGTATTAATCACAACTTGTGAATGTGAGGAATGCCAGGCCTCCACCGTGGTTCGGATCCCACGTTAAACTGTAGGTCCTCCATTTCATCTCACAATCACACTACACACACTACACACACTAATGAAGTGCGTATAACCCGAACGGTTAGTAAGACGCGGTGATAATAATAATAATAATAATAATAATAATAATAATAATAATAATATAGGTATTGGTAACATCTATCGAAGTGATAGCTACAAAACACATGACTTGATGTTATGACTATATTAAAATTGTTTTAGTAACTTAAGTAACTAACAGATACTGTTCTTCCTACCAAAACCAGGGTATACTTTTTGTCAGAATGGGCCGGTTTTAAGGTGGAAGCATAGGGGACGTGATGAAAGGAAAGTTTTTTGAATTAAAAAAAAAAAAAGCCCAAATAAAATACAATATTTCTCCAGTAGAATGGTAGAGTTTAATTTTCTTTACATTGTGATATCAACAGTTGTTGAATATCTGTCGTGAGCATCAAATGAGAAACTTTTTAAATGAAGAGAAAAAGTTGTCATTAAATTCCATGACACCCTTAACAGATATTCAATAACTGTTGATATCAACATGTGAAGAAAATTAAACTCTTGTGTTTCTAATGAAAGAAATACTTGATTTATTTTGGCCAAAAAAATATTTTTAAACAAAACCTACAAAACACTTGCCTTTTCTTGGGGTCTCTACACTGTCACCTTAAGTTGTTCACCCCTACATAATAGCGTATGTTTTATATATATAATTCGCTTTCATATACAAAGTAATTTATAAAAATGTCAGCATAAAGCCCAAAATTCGAATCTTCGAATCTTTAAGAAAAAATGTACAATTTTATTTAAAGTGAAAATATTTAAAATATAACTAAAAATTTAAAGTTTTTTTAAAGGCTTGGTGCCAATGGAATTTTTTTTTTGTCATGTCTAGTAGGCCTTAAAAACAGATTAATTTTATCAATACATTTTTTATTTTGTTACTCTCCCAACCACACAAGTCTAAATAATTAATTGTACCAATTATTTAAAAATTGTTATTTAAAGTCAAGGTCTTCATAGTTGTATCCAAATGAACTTTTTTTTTGTTGAGATTTTTACAAATCTCTTAAACGTCCCGTCCCGTTTCTAATATAGTCTATATAAAAACCATTGTCGATGAAAACGCTGCGCTAAATGACAATCTCATTTATTATGGTTTGCCAGTGAAGAAGAGGTCTGGGTTTCAAATCCCGGTGGGTGTAATGAGGGTGTTTTTCCCTAAATAATTTCTCACTCTCCCTACACGAAAATGTTACCTTCCTCATATTTACTACATTAGCTCTCTCTCTCTCTATATATATATATATATATATATATATATATATATATGGTGGGAAGAGGGAGATTCGTTAAAAGGTAGTTTATTAAGTACAAATTTTGGAAATTTTTGAGAATGACATGAATAATTTGGCTAAAAATAGATATCTGGGTAGTGTTTTACATGATAAATGAAGATATAGGCCTATTATGTTTGTATATATATATATATATATATTTAAAAAAGTTATTACTAAACTACCGTCGTATGTGTGTGTGTATATATATATATATATATATACGACGGTAGTTTAGTAATAACTTATTTTTGAAAATGTTGTCACTAACAATTATAATAATAATATGAGAAACTATCTACGATTGTGTCCTACCATTTATTTTTATTGCTATAGTCGGAGTTCGAAATAGTGGTCAGGCATAACAAGTATCAAGCAACTTGATTTGTCAGTCGTGTGCTACGATTGGACTCTAAAATAAAAAAATCAAGCTTTATAAATGAATTCCAATAAAGCAGCAAAAGTCTATTAACCTGCCTCGGTGGCGTAGTTATCTGACGCGCTACTTTCGTGTTGAGCTAGACTGCCGAGGACAGGGGGATCGAGGTTCGAATCTCGTTCGAGTGTACTTAAGGTGGTTTTCCCGAAATAATTTTTCACCTTCCACGCAGATTCGATTACACTTACTCTAAATATAACCTTATCTTTAAAACTATTATCATAATTAGTACATAAGTACTAAGACGCTGTGTTAAAAAACAGGACTGGACAAGCAGCCAACATTGATAACATATTATTAGTGTATTATTATTAGCTATTGATAATATCCATCAAAAATGACAGCTGCATATCACATGACTTGACGTATGAATGCTTGAAAGTAGGTTTTCTAGCCGTCGAATAACGGGCTTCCTATGAAAAATCGGGATGTAGTTCGCAAGCCACCAATGTGGAGAATCTGTCTTATTGAAAATTTTTGTGGGAAATATCAATCTCCAGCCTCAAACTCGCCTTGGATATATATATAAATATGATATAACCGGATCTACAAATTCACCCACCTGCCAGTCGTTGAGGCCGTCTTGATACCTTGATCCCTGACGTCTTTGGGCAAGTTCGCTTTGTATGGTACCCTCCCGACCACGAACTCTTTAAGAACTTGTTTGCAAACCTGTTTTTGGACAGCTGAAAAAAACTAGATAAGTCGGCTATATTATTATAATTATTGTAAACATAATTTTTTTTATTCACGCGTATGGTTTTCAATGTCAAACAATATATTCCCTTTGATTCATGTGTTTTTGTCCACACACAATTAGTAGACTACTAGGCGATATAATTATTAATCTATCTATCCGCTTTTGTCTGCTTAATGAGGTTATGTACTAATTACGCTATTGATTTTGGGGGATGAGGAAGGTTATATTTAGAGTGGTATAGTCATACCCGCATCTGCGTGGCGGGAGAGTGGAAGAATCGCCCTCAGCACACCCGACTGAGATTCGAACCTCTATCTCCCCGTCATCGGCAGTCTAGTCTATCTACTGCGAGAGAAACGCCTTAGACCACGCGGCCACCGAAACGGGTCCTACGGAGTTAAAGAGGGGGCTGTATCTGTTCTAGACTTGAGTTGGTTTATTAGTCGTGTGCTGATATAATCAATCCGTTTGGAAGGTGCACAGAAAATATATCATATATATATATATATTCTAACTAAAGCAATGGTTCCCAATTACTTCTCACCAAGTGTCACGTTTATATATTTTTTCCCGGACCGGGCCGGAGGGTGTCAAAACTTGGTTTGGTAAATTTACATGTATTCAAAACAAAAAAATAAGAACCTCATAATATTTTGAACGTTGTTTTTACTTTAAGTCTTATCAGGAACATGATTGGAAAAGTGAGGGAAATGTCCTTCAGTAATTTGTTTAAAACCCGGAGTATAGGATGTAGTTGTTAATCATTATCATCACCGCGTCTTACTACCCGTTCGGGTTATACGCACTTACGCTAACGTGTAAGGGTAGGGTGATTGTGAGATGAAATGGAAGACCTACAGTTTAACGTGGGATCCGAACCACGGTGGAGGCCTGGCATTCCTCACATTCACAAGTTGTGATTAATACACGTCTTGTCAGAGGTGAAGGAAGGGTCTGGCAATCAGATAAATCTGTGCCGGGACCGAGGATTGAACCCCGGACCCCCAGCACAAAAGTCTGACACCTTACCCCCTAGACCGCCAGGTCACCAGTTTTTAATCGTAGGGTGTTTTAAACGTGTGCATTTGTTAACTTTTTTTCCGGTAACTCGTCTAATATACTAGTTCCTTAAATTATGAGTGAAGGATGACTCTGAGCGCGGGGGACAAATCCTGGTTGGCTCAGTGTCAGAGAGAGAGAGAGAGAGCGGTGGAAAAATAAGTTAGGGAAACGTGCTTGGCCCATAACCCAAAGGGTCCGTGGATCGAAACCACGCTCTGCTACCATGAAACCCTATTTTTGTTTGTTGTTCATATGAAACCCTCTTGTTGTTTGCGTGCTGGGTGTTGATGAAACCCTTTTAGCCACTTAGCCACTGGTGCTGGTTTCTGTTATGTTACAATCATAGCTGATCCAAATAAAGAACAATGTTCCATACCGCTCTTTGGCATCATGTGCAAACAAGCACTATTACGTTCGACTAGGACTGGGGTTGAACTGCGGTCCAGCCCGCTAGGAAGCATGAGAGCAAGACCGCGTGACCTGCCCTCTAGCGCCACACACGGCGGGCCCAGAGTTAAATAGCGCGCGGTGACGGTAGAGTGACGTCAAACTCTACACCAGATTCAATTCCCTTGTACAGGTGTCATTTTTTTAAATGTACGAATACCATACCTATTTGTTTGGATTTTATTTTCTGTGTATAAATCTTTTTTTTTTAAATGAAGAGTTTGAGTCTGAATAAATAAAATGTAAGATTTTTTTTTGTCTGTTTGAAGAAAATAAACGCTTTACACGCAATGAATTGCTTGGTTATCCCGGGCAATTCTGGGTACTTCTGATAGTCATTAATATAGTTAAAATAATGTTAAGGTTGGCTTAACTAATTGTTAAAAACTTTCTTCCTTCCCTATTCGTCCCTACACACATTATTTTATGGCTGTATGTATAGGTATGTGTATATATGTGTGTATGTGTATATATGTGTGTATGTGTGTATATGTATATATGTGTGTATATGTATATATGTATATATGTGTGTATATGTATATATGTGTGTATATGTATATATGTGTGTATGTGTATATATGTGTGTATATGTATATATGTGTGTATGTGTATATATGTCATGTGTGTATGTGTGTGTAGGTGTGTGTGTGTATATGTATGTATACCCAAAGTCTTTGATAATCAGGCGTTATATTACTTAGTTTTTTGTGGTACTATTTATTCTTATAAATTCTGCACTAAAACACTCGAAATGCATAACTTTAATAGATTATGCTGTTATTACCTGTTGCAGAATATGGAACTACCTCGTGAGCCTAGCTCAGGAAAAGCAAGTCACCGTCATCATCACCACACATTACATCGAAGAAGCCAGACAGGCGAATATCGTGAGTACCTTTCCTCCAACTTGCAAACTTGCACCAACTCTCGGAAAGTTCACAGCCGCCAGGACATACATAACCTTTCCATTCCACCCTATCCTGATACATCTCCAATCAATCTATAAACTGACGCACAATCTCCATCAAATCCAGTTTAACACTATTCTTTCCATTGACTTATCGGATTGCCAAGGAGGTCTTGTACCTTCAGGTTTCCCAACTAAAGCTTTGTGCACACGCCTGTCGTCACCCATACGCGCCATATGACCACCCCACCTCAGCCCTAAGCGCCTTGATTATCCTCAATATGTTTGGGTATGCATATTCGCAATGAAGATCTTCCTTGTGTAATGTTTATCACTCTCCTGTTTGTACATCATTCTTAGGTCTAAATATCTTTCTCAACATTTTGTTCTCAAAAACTCCCTAATTATTATCTTGGTACAAAGTGAGATAGCCACGCTTCACATCCGTAAATAACAACTGGTAGGATTCTAGTTTTGTATATTCACAGCTTAATTTTTCGAGCCTAAAGACGACTTACCAACTAAATAATAACAAGCATTTACTGCATGAAATCTGTTTATGACCCCCTTTTTAATTTAATTTATTTCTGTTAGCACACACTCGTAAATTTCTAGGCAGTCTATTTGAAGAATTTTTAGAGATTTTCCATCAATATTACTGGCAACACTGATATATCATTTCGTTTGTCTTCTGGTTGGGCATTAAATCTCGGGACACTTGCTTCAACCTCGTCTGTGGTAAATAGCGTAGAGGAGCTACGATGATAGTTTTTAAGTGGTGCGTAATTGGTTTTCAGTATCTAGACATAAACCTAGACTACGTGTAATATCACTACAGTACTTATAAAGAATACACAAGAAATAACCTGTATTTCAAGTAAAATTGTATAAAAAGATATAATCACTCCAATAAATTGTATGCAAGATCAACAGTTGCATTTATTTAAATAAAACAAACAGTACCGTAATAATTGGCCCTCGATCACGGGGCTATAAATAACCAATTATATCACGATAAATCCGTAACATTTCAATCATTCTATTTATTTTGCCCCCAAAAATAAGTTTAGCTATAAAAACTGCAAAAACACTGACTTTAACTTGAGCTTCCTAGCCTCCCTTAAATAAAGCAAAGACAAAAGTTGAACCAGAGCCATTTAACATATGCCTTATTCCTACGTTTACATATGTCTTTATACACACATTAAATGACTGCATGACAAATTTCGCGTAGTTTATCGGAGTAGAAACCATATTGGACAGTTTTTATTGTATATCTTGTAGGTGGATTGGTGATCAGGGTCGTTCTTCACTCATACAAGACCGAGTCTGTGATGGACGTGTGAAAGAACGACCTTTAGCACGGAACGAATCTTGATGCGCAAAGCCAAAGGTCCCGGGTTTGAGTCCCATTTCTAGGTGCTATTATTCAGCTAATTTAAAACTATAAGTGTTATTTTAAAGGTATCGATAGTATCTATTTAATGTGACAGCTGCGGATAACATGACTTGACGTATGAACACGTGAAAGGAAATCTAGCTGTTTAGATAATGTTTTTCATATGGAGCTAATGTTCCAGATTGGTCTGATGAGGAGTGGACAACTTCTGGCGGAGCAACCTCCGAACGACCTGATCGCCGCTTATAACTCGTCCTCCCTGGAGGAGGTGTTTCTGTTGCTGAGCAGGAAACAAGCGGACGATACTACTCCGTTGGTACATGCTGACACGCCGTCGCAGGTGAGGGCTACGCGGGAACTGTGGATTGTAATGTTACCCTTCATTTTCAGTAGTAATAATACAGCGGGTCTGGATTACATCACTCGTAGCCCTGCAATGGAAATATTAGCCAGTACTAATGTACCGTTGTCCGGGGGACAACTGATCGTACATTCTTTCCGTGGAGGCTCTTTCCATGTCCCGATGAGGTGAGGTGATGCTGATAGTGAGTATGAGGGTGTAGAACCAGTGGAAACAATTAAACCAACTTAAGCCTAACTAACCAAACCCTGGTGACCATTGGGGGTAATTCCCCTAAAGGGAGAAATAACCAAGGTATCAGCCGTGAATCGAACCCGGGGCCCCTAAGCTCGTAGACAGGTGCACTGTCCACTACACCACGAGGCAGGTTCCAGTAAAGCATTTAAAATTTATACTTCACCAACTCTGCAAAAAACATACCTAATATTTTTTTCGTAGAAATTTTCTTTCCATTTGTTTGATTCGTTTGACCTGAACTTTTATTCAAAATTAGTGCTACGTTGAAATTTCAAATTGTTGATTTTAATTTTAAATGCCCCTTTCTCCTGAATTTTACTCTGTTTCTGAAATTAGATCTAATGGTTTGCATTCCGAAAAAAGAAAGTTATTCACTGTAAATATTTTCTTTAATTTTTGTTAAAAATTGTTTGGTGGTTTTTTGCAAGACTGTTTACTTCCTTCAATTTTAACGACTTACTCTTCTTTATTGACATATAATTCCTCACTTAAATTTTGACTTAACACTCTGCTTTCCTGTCTGTTCGCCTCTAAATTATACTCGTACCTAGTCTAACTAACATTAGCTTCAATGTTGATTCTTCAACATCTTTTTCTAACTTGATTTAATATTTGAAAAAAGTTTTATTAAAAAAAAAATTAAACAGAAAATGTTGGGGGGGTCAGCTATGAAATAAAATCTTTTAAGTTTGAATCAAATTAATTAAAATCAAGTTGGACTCCTTAGCTCAGTTGGTATAGTGTGCCTGCATACTCAACTAGGAGTACCGTGTTCACTTCTTGACATGACCGAAAAAAGATATCATTGGTGAAACGCGTGTTTTAACTTTATAAATTTAACTGCCATGGGGCTGGTTGCCGTGTCTGTTCTAGATTTAAGTTTATAATCATTCGGCTCAGAAAGTTTAGGTTAAATACTTCAAATAATGAATAAAACATATAATTTAAAAAAATTCTAGTACTCGCGTTTTGCGAGTTTTTGGAAGGAAACAAGTAACTTTGTGTTTAGTTCGAACAGTTATTAAAAACTTGACTCGAACTCTCAAATCACTAATACTATTAACAACCTCATTTCCACGCAGGTCGACTCTGCTATGGACGTATTTGAGGATCAGAAGCAGCATAAGGGAGTTGGCGAGTCCAAGGAGACGCTGGTACTTGATGACTTCGCGGAGCTACCGTCAATAACAGTGAGTAGGTCTCATTTTCCGGAACCCGCCGAATATAAGGGCTTGGAAATTACTGTCATTACTACAGACCCCCCGCCCCCATTCCGACCAAAAAATAAAACACTTAGTCCGATGTTCTCAACTGCAATCTTTAAATAATAGGCCTTTGCATGAAAAAAAATACTGAAGAAATCACATTAAATCGCTTATCTTCCACCGCCAACCCACTTTTCTCTCTCCTTGAAACATTGGGGGGGGGGGGGGGGCGCTCTACGTGACAACTGTATATTTCCCCAACAAGGTCAAATTCTCTTGTTATAAATACAAATGGCATGATGATTTTATGATGATCAATTTTATGAAAAGTGAAATTTCACTCTTCTATACTATTTTCTAAACAAAGTGTCTGGGAAAATTGAGATTCCGTCTGTAAAATCTGTAAAATACAAGGAATTTTGTATTAAGAAAATATGGCAACCCTGTATCCTCTAATTTTTAAATACCGGGGACCGGGGGTGTACTGGGACACTGGGATGTATATCCCTGTGGGCCGGTTTGATTTGGGCTGCCTTAACTACTTTAAACTAAAATAAAGCTATCCATTCAATTAAATTTGATTTTGATCAAATTTTGGTCAAAAGTTTGGGTAAGTCTGAGGGTGCCTAAAATACATCATGGGTGGAAATATACGATGGCATTAAACGTCAAACCATCCCATTTGTTTTTAGATGGTGTTGTTTATAAACAATCTCTTAATCCAAAAGTAAAATCATTTATTTAATGAATTTTGACTTACTACATTGGCTATCATCTCTGAGGGAGCTGCATGGCTACTATTGTGAAACGGCATTGTCATTCCCTCGTTTTGTGTGATCAATCTTTCCTTAAAAATAAAACAAATCTTGAAAGGTCGGTTTTCGAGGTTGACAGTAGCTCCTTCTTAACCCAGCACACCACCTTCAGACATAATTGAGAGAGAGAGAGAGAGAGGTGATTTGGCAACAGTTAACCGATAGATAGCGAAGCTAAAGCTTTTATTCATAAGACACGCTGTTCTCTCAGAGGTGATATTGGCTGTAGCTTTTTAATTTACGTAAGTAGCGGGTGGAGGGGCATTCCGGGCCGGACGATGGAAAAGCCGGATAATACAGAATCCTAGTGTAAATAATTTTCAGTGTGGGTTTGCCTCATGTAACTACGCCTCGTACACATCTCCCTTGACACAGCTTCTGTTTCCAGCCAAATCCAAACAGTGCTGCTATCTACATCTCCCTTGACATAGCTTCTGTTTCCAGCCAAATCCAAACAGTGCTGCTATCTACATCTCCCTTGACACAGCTTCTGTTTCCAGCCAAATCCAAACAGTGCTGCTATCTACACCTCCCTTGACACAGCTTCTGTTTCCAGCCAAATCCAAAATGTACTGCAATCTAAACCGGCCATTGCACTAGTACCGTACTACACTCCAACTGCATGCATACTAGTTATACTTTGTTGTCTCAATGTAACAGTTGTAAGGAGTTTACGATCGATTTTTTTTAAAATTACTAGTGTGTATGTATAGGTTTGTTTATTTTAAAATGCAACACCGAGAACCAGGCCGGACAATTGAAAGCCAGATAGACGCGACTTTAGTGTATTTCAAAAAAATAGATTACTAGCAAGCTGATGTTTTAAGTGGACTGAATGATTACGTAATTATCGATGATTTAGATTAAATCGCTTCACTATTAAACTTTAAAAATTATAAAAATATAAATAGTTTACTCCACCACTTCAGCTCACACTGAAACAGATTCAGTGGTATTTATGAATGTTTGTTGTAGTCCCGGGCTGCTTGGAACCTGCGGGTCCACCCCTGTCGGGGACCCTCTTCTTTTTAGAAATTGTAAATGGCCCATTCCTCCCTTATAAAAGATAAGCCTAAAATGTAAACATTTGAAAAGAATCTAAAGTTCGTAAACACTAATGATGTGACCCGATTCAGTGGCCAAATGATCTAAGGCGTCACTTTAGTGTTAGACTGACCGACTGATGGGGTTTTAATCCCGGTCGGGTCTACTGAGGGTAATTTTCCCTACATGTTTTCTCACTTTCCTTCCACGAAAATGCGGGTATTTTAACTTTAAAATGCTTTTTTTCTCATCACTACCTCATTAGAGTAATTATCATGATAAGTGTATAGACTGAAGAGATAGTAAGACACCCTGATATTAAAAACATGAAGGTCATATACTCCTTATTTATATAGACAAAGCTATAATTATGAATATAATTAAATGGTATATTTTGACCTCTCTTGACACTCGTTAATAATAGGCTAGTTATTATTCTAATTAAATTCTTGCTTTCTGTTTTCGCACGTGACGTAATCCTAGCATTAGTACTTAAATAAATATTTACCGTGCAAAAAAATAAAGTCGAGTGCGTTTTCTTAAGGTGGGAATGTAGGAGGCGTAAGAAAAGGGCGGTATTTTTTGCTGTTTTTATATAAACACTTTTTTTTTTACTAGAAATAAATAAAATACTGCTTCAGTACAAATATAGAATAATTTTCATCACGTGGTGACCTCAACAGCTGTCAAGGGTGTCCTGGGATTTAATGACAACTTTTTCCTTTCATTTAAAAAGTTTGTCATCTAATGCCGCGCTATGATCATGACAGATATTCAACAACTGTTGAGGTCACGACGTGAAGAAAATTAAAATATGTTTATATTGAAGCAAAATTTGATTTATTTTGATAAAAAAAAAAGTGTTGATATAAAAACTTCAAAAAACACTTTACTTTTCTTTCTCAGCTAAAAAATATCGGGGGCTCCTTACCCAACTGTGTTTCGTCCTGTAATTGACGGCAAACATTGCGTGAAAGCGAAGCGGTCTTTCTCAAGGGTAATAAATTCTATTAAAATATTCTGGCACGCCACCACCGGCAATGTTTTAATATTGTGTTGTTCTCTCTGGTTGAAATTACAGAAGCATGGCATCCCACCGGTACAGCGAAGTTCCTCAATGTCTCAGCGGACTAAGGCCCTCCTTTTCAAGAATATGATTCGCCTGTACAGACATCCTGGGTAAGGCAGGTCGGAAACCTCTACGTTAGTTCGGTTAAACCAGGGCGTGCAACAAGGAGATATGTACTATTTGTTTCGTACGAGGTTGCCCCCTACCTTGATGATTTCGAAGCTGTTTTGCAAAGCAGTTAACTTGACGCACTTAAAGAACTAAAAGCACTAACACACTTAAACACCAATGTACGAAACAGAAATAGTGCAGTGGCGTGGCGTGAAGTGTTTCCAGGGTAAGCAGCATTAGTTTAAAGTGTACCTGTGAATTATTATTATTATTATTATTATTATTATTATTATTATTATTATTATTATTATTATTAGCACCGTGTCTTACTACCCGTTCGGGTTATACGTACTTACGCTAATGTCTAATGGTAGGGTGATTGTGAGATGAAATGGAGGACCTACAGTTTAACGTGGAATCCGAACCACGGTGGAGGCCTGGCATTCCTCACATTCACAAGTTGTGATTAATACACGTCTTGTCAGAGGTGAAGGAAGGGTTTGGCAATCAGATAACTCTGTGCCAGTACCGAGGATTGAACCCCGGACCCCCAGCACAGAAGTCTGACACCTTACCCCTAGACCACCAGGTCACCCTGTGAATTTTTCACCCCCCCCCCTCAGCAGAGTACTCATTGGTCAGGTTCAGATGGGGATATATTCCCGTGTGAGGCATTTAGAGTGTAGCATATGTATGTGGTTGGTCAAATAGGGCCCAAGTGGGAGAGAACATATCGCAGGTGCATTTTTAACAATGTCTGCTTCCTTTGCAACATTCCACGACACGCCACTGAAATGGTGGGAAGAAAATTACTAGTTCACCCTTTTTTTTTCCATACCTCTTATCCATGTGCTGATAAAGCTTCCCCTCTCCCGCTGACGGGTATGCGCACTTACGCTAATATTTGTCTTGGAAAGCATAGACTAGGATTTGAAAATTACCCCTTTTTCTTGTTTCTTTATCTAGATAGACATTTTATGTTTCCACGGAGTTTTTTTTAATCTGTATCCTGGCAGGAAGACTCCTAGAGGTGTTTCTCGCCATCAAACCGAATGGCCTGAGCTGTAAAATATTGAAGAAGAAAAAGTTTACAAAAAAACTTATTCACGATTTAAAACTTTTTTTTATGGTAAGACTATATTAACTAGAACCAGAATGTATGGTTTTCATTTCAATTTTATATCTTTAAAATACGACGAATAAAACTTAGATACAAAACCCATGGAAAATAATATTTTCGACTTGCCGTTACGTCACAGATAGACAATGTCCTTGAAGAGAGTGAAAAAATATTTATTATTTCATCATTTGTTTGTATTTCTTCATAATTTTTCAGTTTGTTTTTTATGCGTCTTATATAGTGGGGCAATACATTTATTTCCCGGATCTTTGATATATTTGTACATAGCTCCTTTTTGCACAAACTCGAAATGTATAATAATAACGTGTGTACTCTTAAAAAAAATTTTTAATGAATTTACATTTTCATTATATGTTAAAAGGAAGAATATTTTAATGACACAACAATTTAACTTTATTTTTAGAGTTTCATCAGATGTGATAAGTTGTTGGTCAGACAAATAAGCTATCTGTGAAAAAAATAATTGTTGTGTAAGTAACCAAGTAATTGACTAAGTGCTTTTCTGCACAATTGCGCTTCCATCACCATTACTACAATAAGTATTATTATTATTGATGGTCATTAACGCCTTTCCAAATTAAAAATAGTAAAAATCCCCATCAGGGTTGTGTAAAACCTAAATAGGCAATAATTATTATCAGGTGTTCTGTCTTACGACAGGTCTATTCCTTTTGTAAGTGAACTTAGACCGCCAATCCAACCTGTCCTCTGCCTCCATCAGCTCCCAGAATTTTTTTATTTCCTTCAAGTCATCCAAGATTTGGATCCTCCTCCTTCCCAAGCTCCTCTTTCCCTCAACCTTTCCTCCTATGACATCGTGTAGAAGACATTTCCTCCTAAGGATGTATCCGATCTGGTTTGCTTTGTGACGAATAATCCACATCCAAAATGGTTCTCATATCACCCACTCTTATTAAAATTGGTTTGTTTATCACATATATATATATATTTTTAATTTTATTTGGGGTATTTAACGTGCACTTTCTGAACCAACGCTTTAAATCAGCATACGACTTATAAACTAACTCATATGTAAAACAAACACAACACCCACTCAATTGCCGTTAATGCATCCCTATAAAAAGTTAAACCCACATTTCACCCATATATTATTATATTTTTACCATGGTGGGAATTGAACCCGGGGCCCTTAGCTCAGTAGACACACTCTACCGACTGAGCCAAGGTGTCGCTTACCACTTTTTTATTTTGCTTTAACATTAATATCTAATTATGTTTTGTTGGGTAAATTCCTGTGGTCTCTGAAACTTACAATTCATTTAATACATAAACAAGGTGACCTGGCGGTCTAGTGGTAAGGTGTCGGGCTTCTGTGCTGGGGTCCGGGGTTCAAACCTTGGTCCCGGCACAGATTTATCTGATTGCAAAACCCTTCCTTCACCTCTGACAAGACGTGTATTAATCACAACTTGTGAATGTGAAGAATGCCAGGCCTCCACCGTGGTTCGGATTCCACGTTAAACTGTAGGTCCTCCATTTCATCTCACAATCACCCTACCATTACACATTAGCGTAAGTGCGTACAACCCGAACGGGTAGTAAGACGCGGTGCTAATGATGATAATAATAATATTATATAACAAAATATTGTTGTACACCATTCACATCATTCTCATGGTTATTTCAACCACTTTAGCGTGTGTGTGTGTGTGTGGTTTTTTTGAATCATTTACCAAAGCCTTAAGACTTCAATAAATGTGCGAAAAATTTTTATGTCATCATAATCATCATCAATTGTTTCCAGCCTGTGGCTGGGTCAGTTTAGTAAAATCCCTCCATCCTCCTCTATTCTTCCACCACTCTTCCTTCTTTAATTTCTTCCATTCCTCTCTTCTCACTTGAACACTTTCTGTTATCTGCTACTTCCATCTCTTTTCTTGGCCTCCCTTGCGGTCTTTTTCCTACATAAGTCATTTCCAACATTTTCTTTGGCATCCTCTCTTTTTCCCTCCTCATTACATGCCCATACCATCTCAGTCTTGCTTCCTCTACTTTCTCATGTACTCCCTCCACCACCCCAACTCTTTCCCGGATAAATTCATTCCTAATTTTGTTTCTCCTTGTGACAACTAACATGCTCCTCACAAAATTCCCATGGCCTTCACTTCCCTGGTCTCTTATATTAGATGTCCATGTTTCTACTGCATATATGACAAAAACATGGTGTTTTTTTTAAAAAAAATTAATTACCAAAGCCTTAAAACTTCAATAAATGTGTAAAAAACCTTTTTATTATGTACTTTTTTTTACTATGGGCTGTTTTATTCAGAAAACACAGTTTTCATTTAAAAAAACTCACTCGTGGTAGGCCGCAGCCTTAACTCGAGTTTCCTTCCACCTCCGACATACTCGACGGCTGTTGAACGCCCAAGTTTCTCCTCAGGGGTATCTTCTTCATCATAATCTTCCCTATCCTGGAGATATCGGCGTTCTTCTTGGCCATCGGCGGTCAACCTCATGGTCTCAAGTTCGCCGTGGTGAACGACGAGTTGGGTAGCTACTCCGACTGCGGCGAGTACCTGGCGCAAAACACGGCCAACGTCACCTTGGTAGACGAATGGACATGTCACCTGGGAGGGAAGCTCTCCTGTCAGTTCCTAGAGGCGATCAACGACACCATGGGCGTCAAGGTTAGTGTACCCCTAGGCGATTCAAGGTCAGCTATAGGGCGATCTTCCTTCGACCTAATTTAGGTTGATACCTGTTATCTATGAGGGAAATTCTCCCGTCAGTTCATAGAGAATGTTGTCTGTCCATACCTGCGACCTGTTGGTTTCGAGGTGAGTCCATCCACTGCCTGCATCAATACCATCTTACTAAAGACATCCAAACAGTAATATTAATAACAATACCAAGCATCACCCGCCGCTGAGAGATACATGTTTACAAAAAAAAGATACAGATAATATTTATCTGAGAGCTTGTGGGTTGCAGGTTTATTATGATGACCTTGACACAGCTATCTACGACCTCAGGAAGGGTAGAGTGACGGCGGTGATCTACACAGCCCGCAACTTCACACAGGCTCTCCAGTCACGGCTAGAGTTGGGCTCCAGCGCTACTGATGAAGAGATAAAGGATAGTCAAGTCAGCATTTCCGTCGACACCACCGGTAAGAACGCCATTTCGTCCGCCTTGTAAAGCACCGTAAGTTACATTTCCGTCAACACTAGCATTAAGGACACAATTCTCCCCCCACCCCCTTCCCCGCCTTATAAAACGTCGTATATTACATTTCTGCCAATTCTATATGTATGAATGGTACTCAACCCGAAGGTTGATTGGATTCTAAACAGTCAACTGAGGAGACATACTATGGAAATGAAGAGTGAGGTAGTTCCTGTTGCTTTCCTCACTGATCCAGAAGGTACTATTGCACATCAGTCTGCCAAGCCACCAACTGACCCTACTAGTGAAATGAGGAGTGAGGTAGTTTCCAGTTGCTTTCCTCACTGAGCCAGAAGGCACTATTGCACATCAGTCTGCCAAGCCACCAACTGACCTTACTAGTGAAATGAGGAGTGAGGTAGTTTCCTGTTACTTTCCTCATTGAACCAGAAGGTACTATTGCACATCAGTCTGCCAAGGCACCAACTGACCCTACTAGTGAAATGAGGAGTGAGGTAGTTTCCTGTTGCTTTCCTCACTGATCCAGAAGGTACTATTGCACATCAGTCTGCCAAGCCACTAACTGACCCTACTAGTGAAATGAGGAGTGAGGTAGTTTCCTGTTACTTTCCTCACTGAGCCAGAAGGTACTATTGCACATCAGTCTGCCAAGGCACCAACTGACCCTACTAGTGAAATGAGGAGTGAGGTAGTTTCCTGTTACTTTCCTCACTGAGCCAGAAGGCACTATTGCACATCAGTCTGCCAAGCTACCAACTGACCCTACTAGTGAAATGAGGAGTGAGGTAGTTTCCTGTTGCTTTCCTCACTGCGCTAGAAGGCACTATTGCACATCAGTCTGCCAAGCCACCAACTGACCCTACTAGTGAAATGAGGAGTGAGGTAGTTTCCTGTTGCTTTCCTCACTGAGCCAGAAGGTACTATTGCACATCAGTCTGCCAAGCCACCAACTGACCCTACTAGTGAAATGAGGAGTGAGGTAGTTCCTGTTACTTTCACTGAACCAGAAGGTAATATTGCACATCAGTCTGCCAAGCCACCAACTGACCCTACTAGTGAAATGAGGAGTGAGGTAGTTTCCTCACTGAGCCAGAAGGCACTATTGCACATCAGTCTGCCAAGCCACCAACTGACCCTACTAGTGAAATGAGGAGTGAGGTAGTTTCCTGTTACTTTCCTGTTACTTTCCTCATTGAACCAGAAGGTACTATTGCACATCAGTCTGCCAAGCCACCAACTGAACCTACTAGGGAAATGAGGAGTGAGGTAGTTTCCTGTTGCTTTCCTCACTGAGCCAGTCCTCACTGATCCAGAAGGCACTATTTTACATCAGTCTGCCAAGCCACCAACTGACCCTACTAGTGAAATGAGGAGTGAGGTAGTTTCCTGTTACTTTCCTCACTGAACCAGAAGGTACTATTGTACATCAGTCTGCCAAGCCACCAACTGACCCTACTAGTGAAATGAGGAGTGAGGTAGTTTCCTGTTACTTTCCTCACTGAACCAGAAGGTACTATTGCACATCAGTCTGCCAAGCCACCAACTGACCCTACTAGTGAAATGAGGAGTGAGGTAGTTTCCTGTTACTTTTCTCATTGAACCAGAAGGTACTATTGCACATCAGTCTGCCAAGCTACCAACTGACCATACAAGCGACACCTTCACTCCATTCATCACAGGAACTGTTATTGCTAGTATCGTTCTTACCTCTACCACTTTCATATTTATCAGAGTTATAAGTGAGACTGGGACAGATCAATGAAAGTAACAACTTGCTCTAGCCCATACCACTAGATTTAGTCCATTGTAAGCGCGTCGACAATAAAGGTAAGCATATTTCTCGACCTGCAGTTCCTCAAGAGTGTAAGCCTCTGTAACCAAGAGCAATAGATGTTGATGGATACTCCGTCCTGCCTACAGAGAGTTCCATCGAGTATCCCCTCTTACAAACCTTGCGATCTGCTCCTGTTACAGATCTTCAACTGTCCCAAGATCTCAAGTGGAGGCTGCTGAGGTTGTACCTTGAGTTCGCCGAGAACATCACCATAGCCTGCCAACGGCCGATAAAGTTGGCTCACATTCCCATTGAGGTAAGGGGATCTTTTTTTTTTCCATCAAATTTGATATCGATCTATTCACTATTTTGTGGTCACCTTGTTATTGTACTCATGGAATATGGTACAGTAAAGGTAAAGAGGAAGAAACCCAATTTGACTTTCACACAAGCAGTGAACACAGGTTACAATTTAAATATTTGGTTTATTTAGGTAATTCATTCCAGAAACCTCTTTCCTGCCTAATTTAACGGTATAATATGTATTCTAAGGTGGAATGGAAGAAAATAAGTGTTAGAATGGGACAGGGAGGAGGTAGTTTTGGCAAAGTAAAAAATATTGCTAAAGTGGCTATGATTAGTTTAATTGGCTTAATTCCTTGCTGAATGGCATTAG
>JAVRXN010000011.1:74365130-74375598 GCA_033556935.1 Timema podura
CTACGGCACGCATAGCTGACTAAGCAGACGGCCGAGAAAGTGCGAGGGGAGAATACCAACCGTATAGACCATCCTGAGGGACATGGGTTCATCCGAATGCCTGGGGTCTTTACATGTTTCATTAATTACTCGTAGAGCGACCAACTGGACAACATCAAACACTTGCACAACTAGTCCATGACTCCGCCTATGAATATAGTACAGGTGACATCTAGGCCTACGTCACATAGAATATTAATAACTAGCCTCACAGCTAGAACTAATGTTTATTTAAACCGATTATAACAGGGCCAAATTTCGTCACAAAAAGTTCGACGATTTTAGTCTTTCGACGCACCAACTCCTAAAACACATTTTACCGCAACATTGTAAGCCTACAATTAGGCCTAATATCACTATTATATTCGACTCAGTAAACCTTTCTTTTTTTAAATTTCAATTTACACTTCCGATTAAAATGGTAGTGGAAAGTTAAAAAAAAAATATTATTCTCTAAAATTTATAATGACAAAAATATCTTTTGGCTTTAACAGATAACTGAAAATAAAACCGCCAGAGTCTAGGGATTTTTTGATGTTTAATTTTTAGTATATTAAAAAAAAACACTCGAGTAAAACGTTAGAAGCCAACATCGAAGAGGCTATAAACGTCTGAAATATCACAACCTCAAATAATCGTAATCCCGCAAATAGAACTAAGACACGAGTGTTATTTTATTTGTTCTCCTCTCTGACGTCGAACGGACGGCGAGGCGATAGAGAAGGCGCGTGGAGGTATTTTGAACGTTTAAACCAAACTATCGGGCCCACTTGACGCAACTGTCCCAGACTATCAGACGGCGATATCACATGTTACATCGGTGCGTGGATCCTCTAGCCTCCTCCTCCCCCTTCTTTCTCCCTTTACCCCTCCGAGCCCATCATTAGCATGGCGTGGACCCGACGGAGAAGAGGAGAGAGAGATTTCAACCCCTCCAACCCTGCACAGGTCGACAACCGACTAAGTGACGTTCTAACATTCACCGCGTGGTCAGTAAAGAGTCGTCCGCCAGATGAGTTTTATTTATTTTTTGCCTCGCATCTCACTCCCCGTCCGGGATGTACTCATATTAACAATAATAGGATCAATATGATGAAGGTAGAGTTAAGATTAAATGTTCCCGCATTTGCGTCGTGTTAAGGAGATCGAGGAAACCATTTTGGTAAAATAACACTTTTAATATAGGTACCCGGATTATTATTTTTTTGCTTCGCGACTTACTACCCACCCGGGCTACACTCATATTAACACTGGTAGGATGAGGAGGGTAGAGTTAGTATTAAGTGTACTAGCATTTGTGTCGTGTGAAGGAGAGCTAGGAATCCATTTTGGTAAAAAACACTCTTAGTGTAAACGCCTACCTGGATTTTTTTTGCTTCGCGCCTTACTAACCATCCGGGCTATACTCATACTCACACTAGTTGGATAGGGATGAAGAAGGTAGAATTAAGATTAATATTTTACCCACATTTGCATCGTGTGAAGTAGAACTAAGGAAAGATTTTAATTAAAATAAAACTACGGCTTATTTCTATGTGCTCACAGGTTTGGTTGGTGGTTAATTACTTATAAAAATTAATCCTTAAGTAAAATAAGATGTTACTATGATTGTGTACACTTTAAATATCTTTGAGCACTCCTATTTCGAATGCCGGCTGTTTATTTCAATTAATTTAAACAAACAGTCTGATTTGAAAAAGGAAGGAAGGAAATGTTTCGACAATTTTACATAAACCTAGTCTATTTCATATAATTACATCAAGCTATGTGATATGCGACAGTCACTATTAATATATATTATTAATAGCAATTAAAAATACTAATTTTAAGTAAAATATTATCAATTTTGAGTAGACGCCGAAAAAATGTTTTTATTTTTTAAAGGGTTTCTTACCACCAGAATCTTAATATAGTTTAAAGTATGTTACGTTTTAAAAGCAATAGAAACATCAATCTATAATAGACTTAGGCTCCAAGATAATTCACACGTGGACCAGCTTCGGCTACCGCGTGGTCTAACGTGCTACTCTCGCAATAGACCAGATGACGGGGAGATCGAGGTTTAAATCTCGATCTGGTGGACTGAGATTTATTTCCCAAATTGCTTTCCGTTCTCCCTCCATGCAAATGTTGGTACACTACCTCTAATCCTTCCTAATCCTTAAAACCATTAGCGTAGTTATTATACAAGTGTAGAACCCGAACGGCTATTAAGAAGCGGAGTTAAAAATAAATAAATCGAACGTAGGTGATCTAACAGACAATAAAGTTCTGTTTATGAAAGTTCTAATCATAGGAAGTCACATTTTTAGACGTCTTAATTAGAACTTAGCAGTTTTGTTTTAATAGGGGCCAATTCCATATTAGGCTAATCTATGAGTATTTTTTTAGAAATGCGCCTTAATATCCTTTCGGGTTACGTGCACATGTAGATAGCGAAATTAAACTAGTTATTTTAGGCATTTAGGGGGAAAAAATCAGCCTCAATACACCCAGCCGGGATTCTAGCCCCAACCTCCCCGTCATCGGCAGTCTAATCTATTGTGAGAGTGACACCTTAAACCAGTGGTCGGCAACCTACGGCCCACCGACTGATTTTATCTGACCCGTAAAAGGTGTAGCAAACAAACTATAATTGTGTTTATAAAAATAGCGTAGTAACAAGACTACCTTACTGCATGAGAAGTAGGCTTATAAAGTTGATTTTTTAACAGGCCTAGTACTATTTTTACCTATAGACTACAGCCCATCATAGCAAAAAGGTTGCCGACCCTTGCGCTTAGAACATGAGGCCACCAAAGCGAGCCTTTAGAAATAAATTACCTTTTTAAAACAAATCATAACAGTTTGACCAAGGCCTATTTTGTAAGCTTATTTTCTAAACGAGTCCAATGACAAATATTAGGCCTATGTAGACCTATCAATTTTTGCTTTTTTGCATACACCATGCCTTACTACCCATCCGAGATAACCCCATGTAACTACAGTAGCCCCATGGATTCTTTGGTGCTGACTGACAGCTCACAGATGACTGCTGACAATCAAAATTTAGGTATATACCTCAATTTTGACTGTCAGAAGTGACAGCTACTAAACACATGTTTTTGCAGATCATTTGGTTCGGCGTAGGGATACATAGTTTGGTCCGGTAACTTTTCAAAGCCATCAGCTGTCAGCTGTGAGCTGTCAGTCAGCACCAAAGAAGCCATGGGGCTACTGTAAATGAATGGATTAAGGTTAGAGAAGGTAGGCCTTCAACCCGCATTGACGTGAAGGAAAAACCATTTAAGAAATAAAAATCCTCAAAGGATCCGCATAGAATTCGAACCTCAACCTCTTCGTCATTGTTAAACCAAACTATAGGCTATAACCATGATGTTTAGTACGCGTGCCTACAGATGCGGGTGAAAAAAAGTATTAAATGACTGCACAATAAGACATGTGCATGTCTTATGATTGTGTAAAGAAAATGTTTCTGAATGTTGAATGAAGATTTTAAATAAGTCTTAGCTTGATTCGATGAGGTAATTTTACTTGATTTTATAAATAGAATTTAATAACTGTAATTTAATTTTAAATTAATTGAAAAATGACATCCTGGACACGAAAATCGAAACCGGGAACTAGTGTCCAGGTGTCATTTTTCAATTAATTTAAATTAAATGGATTGTGGTCTCTTCCATAAGGACAATTCCTGTAATTAAATCGATTTACACCTTGTGTGTTGATATTAATTAATTTTTATAGCATTTATTTTGATAAGAATTTAAAAAAACAAACCAATACATCCAATTGTATTGGGGAATTTTTTGTTGTACCCTTTTTGCACCGATCAGCCTCTCCCGGTAGGGGAAGGTCTCCCTGCCATTGGCCATCTCCCCACACTGCTCCCCTCCCATTGGCGGAGACGGCAATTTGTTTATTGTGAAGAGAGTAGTGGGGGAGGATCGTTCTGATTGGGCCACCACTCCAGAGGAGGGAAGGAGATATTGTCGAGGTTTTCGGTGTGGTTTTCTGGTTTGGAGACGAGCTATGTTGTGTTGCTGTTAATGAGTGCACTTCATTATTACACTTACTGGCAAGCGGCTCCCATAAGAAGTGATGGGGGAGGGGAGAGGGGTTGAATCCGGGAGAGGAGAGGGGACTGCGGATATAAAGCTACACATCTCCACATATATCTGATAACCGTGGTTTAAATACAGGGCGTATTTGAGGTAGTAGAGGAAGCTAGACTGAGATGGTATGGTCATGTATTGAGGATGTTGGAGTACATGAGATAGTAGAGGAAGCAAGAATGAGATGGTATGGGCATATAATGAGGATGTTGGAGTACATGATATACTGGAGGAAGCAAGAATGAGATGGTATGGCATGTAATGAGGATGTTGTACATGAGATAGTAGAGGAAGCAAGAATGAGATGGTATGGGCATATAATGAGGATGTTGGAGTACATGATATACTGGAGGAAGCAAGAATGAGATGGTATGGCATGTAATGAGGATGTTGTACATGAGATAGTAGAGGAAGCAAGAATGAGATGGTATGGCATGTAATGAGGATGTTGGAGTACATGATATAGTGGAGGAATATGGAGACATTTTACTAAATTGACCCGGGAGACACAGGCTGGAAACAGTTGATGATGATGATGATGATGATGATGGTTCAAATACAAGGAACACTACAGCAGCGTGTCGTGGAGTGCCACCAGGATAAGCAGAGCTGGTTAAAACTGTAAGCTACCTATGATATGTTCTCACCCACTCTGTCCCCATTTGACCAATCATACAAAGGATCTGCTCTACATACCTTATATGGGAATTTATTACCCTTAAAACCAGAACAATGATGATGAGAACAATTTACAGGTTCAGTATCAACTATCTTTTACCTATCTCGGTGGACGCATCGTCTAAGGCATCATTCTCGTAATTGAGTAGACGGTCGATGACGGGGAGATTGAGGTTATAATCTCAGCCGGGTATTAAACTTACTGAGAGTGATTTTTTCTAAATGGTTTTCCACTCTCCCTCCAAACAAAAGTTGGTACATTTCCTCTAATTTCAGCCTTCCTTATCCCTAACTCAATAACGTAAATAATACATATGCGTATAACCTTAACAGTAATAAGCAATGCTAAAATAAAAAAAAACTAACTCCCCCTACCTTGGAAACACTTCACGACAACCCAATTCAACCTTCCAATATATTATTAAGAAATAATCCTCTCCCCGTGTCAGAGCTCAAACCCATGTCCCCTCGGCTCAACCTAACCATGGCTAACTTAACCACGTTACTAACCACGGCGGTTCAATAAAAAACTGTCGTGTGCAGCTACTCACCCAACCCTTTACACGAACAACCGACATTACATATCATAACACCTCATTTGCGGGGGGGTCAATTGCCTCCCCTCCCTACTCCCCACCACCTCTTTCCCCTCCTCTCAGGCAACCTCGTGACGTCATCTCCGGCTATATAAACGGACCGTTCATTAGCGTCGGTGTCAACGGAATTTAATATGCAATTAACGGACGCGCCATTTGCTCCCGTGATATCCCGGACCACTTCCAACCCTGCCCGGGCTGCCATTCATGTTTTATGCAAGTGTATTACTCCGCGCTCAATTATGCACCCGGTGGTCTCAGCCCCCCCACCCCCTCCCGCTTGGAGCTATGAGTCCCAGTGGGGGGGCCCTCTATGTAGGGCCTACCTGTCTGGTTCATCCTCTGGTTTCAGGTCATCAAGTTGAATGTCGACACTAATGTTGTCGTGTGTTGGTTTTATTTTCCACCCTGGCTTACTACCCGTTCGTGTTCAACGTATATATATAGGCCTATCTCCATGGTATCAGCCCCCAATTGAGTGGCCGCCATCTGTTGGCGAAGATATTGCCAACTTCTGCCATTTGGGTTATACACTCAAGTAATAATTATGCTAATGGGCTAGGAATTAGGAAGGTTGAATTTAGAGGAAGTGAACCCGCATTTGCGTGGAGGGGGGAGTGTAAAACCATTTTAGGAAAACCAACCCAGTTCACCTGAGCTAGATTCGAACCTCAATCACCCCACCCTCGGTAGTCTACCTCAACATGAAACTAGCGCGTTAGCTAACTATGCCACCGAGGCGGGTAAGGTGTCATGTAGGTTATGTAGTTATCACAACGAACCTTCCGGCCATTAATCTCAGTTTTATAAACCGTAGCCACTACTTTTTTCATTCAAGCATCTCCTCATTTGTCCTCCAGAGGTTGAGTTTGAGCCCGTTCCAGACCCCTTGCTTCACATAATAAATCTGGAAGTACCGGGGATCCAGTCTGGAGACTCTGGATCTGGTGTTCTTTTGTTGGCCGGAATAAATACAATTTTGTTTCAGTACACACGTTTATTTTAATGTTCTACACATATTTATATTAAGTCCGACACCTTAGCTAAGTCGGAATTGGGTCTGCCTACTGAGTTAAAGTTCCTGAGTTCGATTCCCAGAATGGCTGATAATGTATCATTGCTGATATGTAGTTTTCCCCTCTTACATTGATAGATTAACGGCTGAGGGGAAGGGGGCTGGGTGTTATGTCTGCTCTACAATTAAGTTAGTTTATAAGTCGTGTGTTGATAAAATTTGTCAGTTCAGAAAATGCTCGTTAAATACCTCAAATAAATAAATAAAATTAAATAACTATCATTACTCTGAAGAACACTCAGTGGACAAATATAAACCATCTTGCATTCCCATGTGAGATGTATAGAGCAGAGCTTGTGTATGGTTGTTCAAAATAAATAAGGACAGAGTGAGGGAGGAAATATCACAGGTAACTTACACTTTTAACCAGCTCTGCTTATCCTGGTGACAATACACAACACGACACTAGTATTGCCCCCGTTTAGATATGAAATGTGAAGCTAGCCCTTGGTCAAATTTAATTAACTGAGCCTACCGGAGGAATTTTGCTCTAAAACCCCCAAGGGATGAGTCGTTAAGTTAACTGAAAATGCATGTTTCTAAAATATTAATTTTGAATAAGAAATTAGCATAATTTTTGATAGTTTGATAGCATTTTGGTCCTCATTACATTTAGCCCGCTTGTATTTTCTAAATAAATATCTGAAAGTTTAGAAGAAATATTTGACGAATTTCAATTTATTGGGTAAAAAGGCAACAATTTATCCCCTACTATAAAAAGTAATATTTTCCCTCAAAAAAATAAATTTGTATTTAAATGAAATGAAATAGTTCTCTTTTTTAAATATGAAAAATAAGCAGCGTATTAATTACTCACTATCTGTAAATTATTTTATAACTGTGCATTTACTATTTTACACTATAGCCCTATTGCGAGAAATTGAAATATAATAATGTTTTAGACGTTTAAAACATGAACAAAACTTAATGTAAATCAAAGTGAATATTGCATAGTACATACATAGGTATATAAACACGTGACAGCGTAGACTCGTTACAGGATAATGTCAACTCATCTGGCGACTATTGATCGCCATTAAGACCTGTTATTAGCAGTGATCGCCGTTAAAATTAACTGCCAGGAAGCCGTTGACGCTAACACAATCCGAAATGACCGTACTTTACATAATACCTGGATTAATGCTTCATGCCTTTGTCTGATAATTGAAGCCATTATCAGTCCCACCCCCTCCCTCTCCTAACCCAAAACACAGCCCCCTTTACCACCCTAACCTTCAACTACGCTGTTAAACAAGGGGCGGGGGGTAGAAACAGGAAGGGGGTAGCTTCCTTCATAATGGGATAGTCCATCAGCAGTTAATATTTGAGAGCTGTTGTGTTACCTGATGATGGGTAAACTCCCAGAATTTTGAAACGTTGATACTAAACCTTCTACCCCTCAACCTTCCTCGTCTGTTCATATACGAGGATATTGCGTCACTTCAGCCCTTAGCTTCCCTCTAACGGAGATTAATAGCGTCAGTGGTTGGAGGAAGATTGGCTGGTATAAATAATTCCTATGTAATTTCTGGAGCGCGCAAACACAAACGCTCGGGGCCATATTGCCTCATATTACCTGTGGCGGGTTTATGTTGGTACACTCTACATTACACGAGTCTCGATGAGCTTGTCGGGGGGGAGGGGTCTCAGGAGGTGAGCTAAGATAGTTATTTACTAGTCATCCAGGTGGGCCAACCCACGCACACCTCCTACCTGTGCTTTAAGACGGTCATAAAAGGTTCTCGAGTGGAGTATCAAATCGAGCGGTGTTTTGGAGTCTTCCTAAGCAGTGGTGGCTCGTGGGTTGTATCCAAGGGGGTAAGCAAGGTTGGACAGGACTGTATTAGTAGATAGTTTCCTCCCTAATCTTCATTATCTATTTGAATAACCTCACACACGATAATGTAATAAACGAATTACACTCTTCTGTGGCCGAATGGTATAAGGCGTCAGTCACTCTAGCAATACACTGGACTACCGATGATGGGGAGATCGAGGTTCTAATATCAGTTGGGTGTACTGAGGATGGAATGTCTAAGACAGGGGTTTCAAATCTTTTTCTAGGGTTTGACCCCAATTGTTGTCTTTGAGAGAACATAATGACCCTTTAATAGCTTTCAAGCGTTAACTAACTATCCTAGTTTTTTAAATTATTATTTTCATTGAATCTTACTAGAATATCCATCTAGGTTATTTGCATTTAACTACACTTGTGGGGTAGGTATAATTTAGAGGAAGTGTACCTTTAATCGCATGGAGGTAGAAGGGGAAAACGTTTAGGAAAAGTCATCTTCAGTACCCCCCCGTAGTAATTTGAATCCTGACCTTATCAGCCATCACTAGGAAGAGGATTCTTCCTTCTTGAGCATGCAAACGAGAAACTCACCTTCTGGCTCGAGAGCAGCTGAGCAAACCGAGTTTCCGTCCGTGTCGTCAATGCAGATAATGGGCCCACCCCCCCCCCCCTCCAAATGTGCGGTTCATGTGGTACCAACCCAGTGGGCGCTTAACTTTAGGCACCAAAAATTAAAAAAATAGCCATTAAAATATGGGATTCAGGCACTGTAATAGGCACATTAGGAAAAAACACACCCTAGGAAACGTAAAATTGATTTTACTGCCTACTATTTTATTACTCATAGCCAGTAGACATTGCTGTATTTTTAGTACTACGTGACCGGACCAAGATTCGAATCATGATCTCCCTTTCATCGACAGTCAAGTCTACTGTGAAAGTGACACCTTAGCCCATTCGACAACTGAAGGGGTCACATGATGTTAATCACAAGATAATTTTCTAGACTTTCAATAGTGAGATTGGTTATATTTTCAGATACAATGTTTTTTGTAATTTTTAAAGCCGAGTTTTAATTCACACGATGTCAAGGGGCAAAATTACAAATTTGCCATTTTCGAATAAGTTGAACCTTCCTCCTGCAAAATCATTTCGTTTCCTCCCAAGATGTCTGCCACCGGTCCCGATGTCCTCCCAAGATGTCTGCCACCGGTCCCGATGTCCTCCCAAGATGTCTGCCACCGGTCCCGATGTCCTCCCAAGATGTCCGCCACCGGTCCCGATGTCCTCCCAAGATGTTTAAGTCCCGATGTCCCGCCAAGATTCATTGCCACGGTCCTCGATTGTTCCTCCCAAGATGTCTGCCACCGGTCCCGATGTCCTTCCAAGATGTCTGCCACCGGTCCCGATGTCCTCCCAAGATGTCTGCCACCGGTCCCGATGTCCTCCCAAGATGTCTGCCACCGGTCCCGATTGTCCTCCCAAGATGTCGCCACCGGTCCCGTGTCCTCCCAAGATGTCTGCCACCGGTCCCGTTGTCCTCCCAGATGTCGCCACCGGTCCCGATGTCCTCCCAAGATGTCTGCCACCGGTCCCGTTGTCCTCCCAAGATGTCTGCCACCGGTCCCGTTGTCCTCCCAAGATGTCTGCCACCGGTCCCGATGTCCTCCCAAGATGTCTGCCACCGGTCCCGTTGTCCTCCCATGATGTCCGCCACCGGTCCCGATGTCCTCCCAAGATGTCTGCCACCGGTCCCGATGTCCTCCCAAGATGTCTGCCACCAGTCCCGTTGTCCTCCCAAGATGTCTGCCACCGGTCCCATTGTCCTCCCATGATGTCTGCCACTGCTTCTATTGTCCTCCCAAGATGTCTGCCACTGCTCCCATTGTCCTCCACCCGATTTACTCTCATTGGAAGCTGTTTAACAAGTGTCGCTTTTCAAACCTACTCCAAACAAGTATGCTGCAACTCACAATTTCCAAGAAACTTGACTCTCTCTTTCATCAGCAAGAAATCCATAGAGTTTTTTTTAAGAGGCTAAAACTGAAATAGGCGCGTTAAGGCGCTTATTCATAAAATTGACAAAAACAACATAGTTATAGGTAGTATAAAATTAAAATATTGAACTTGTAATAAAATAAAAGGGATATGTATTTCAACTGCCTATGTT
>JAVRXN010000011.1:74375698-74480698 GCA_033556935.1 Timema podura
AATCTATTGGTATGGGCTAGAGCAAGTTGTTACTTTCATTGATCTGTTTCAGCCTGGTCAGATATAGTGTTTACAATGCTTATATCTTTGGTATGGGCTAGAGCAAGTTGTTAGTTTCATTGATCTGTCCAGTCTCACTTATAACTCTGATAAATATGAAAGTGGCAGGGGTTATGAACGATACTATCAATAATAGTTCCAGTGATGAATGGAGTGAAGGTGTCGCTTGTAGGTCAGTTGGTGCCTTGGCAGAGGTGGCTAATGATGTGCAATAGTTCCTTAGGTCAGTGTGCTGCAGATGATGTGCAATACTTGGGTCAGTAGGAGACAGGAAACTACCTCACTCCTCATTTCACTAGTAGGGTCAGTTGGTGGCTTGGCAGACTGATGTGCAATAGTACCTTCTGGCTCAGTGAGGAAAGTAACAGGAAACTACCTCACTCCTCATTTACCTAGTAGGGTCAGTTGGTGGCTTGGCAGACTGATGTGCAATAGTACCTTCTGGCTCAGTGAGGAAAGTAACAGGAAACTACCTCACTCCTCATTTCACTATTAGGGTCAGTTGGTGGCTTGGCAGACTGATGTGCAATAGTACCTTCTGGCTCAGTGAGGAAAGCAACAGGAAACTACCTCACTCCTCATTTCACTATTAGGGTCAGTTGGTGGCTTGGCAGACTGATGTGCAATAGTACCTTCTGGTTCAGTGAAGAAAGCAACAGGAAACTACCTCACTACTCATTACCCTAGTACGTATCTTCAGTTGACTGTTGAGAATCCAATATACCTTCGTGTTGAGTAATATTCATACATAATACTTAGTATCTAATTAGTCTATATTTAATCTTCCACATCCCTTACGCCATAGCGTGACTACGCAGTGCCCATGACCTATCTTTAAAAACGTTGAGGTTACTTAGTGCAGAAAATAATATCTAATGAAGCGATATTTTATTTATTTTATCAAAAAAAAAATTTTTTTTGTGACACAAACTGAGAAAATTAATAGATTGCACATAGGATATATAAGTAGATACCAGTTTTCTGACCATTCACAAGGTTATATCTTTGACTGTTTGAGTGAAATACATTTATCTTCCCCCTTCCCCCCACCATTAAGCAGCGTTTCTTTCCGTCATACCTTAAACGGGAGAATCGGGCCAAGGAGAACTTGATCAGAACTATCTGGTGAGAGTAATGAGAACTATGGATGTAATTTCCTGCGACAAAAGAGGATCAATTCAGCCGGCAACAGAGAGAAGTTCGGTTCGTTTTAAGGGGAGGGTTTTGAGGAAAAAGAGACAAAGAAGGATACTTGAAAAGAGAGGTATAATTTGTACAAGGTGGACCACAAATGGTTAACAATCAGATGTGTTGATGTCACACGTACTTAGAATCACTTGGTCTAAGGCGTCAGGTTTGTGATTTATTTAATTTCGTGTGATGGGAGGTCAAGGCTAAGAATCTAGGCGTGTGCATTGAGTGTGGTTTTCCAATATTTCAATACGTGCACCTCTAGATAAAATTTATCTTCTATTTTGTACCCCCAAATTTATTTATGCATAATACAAGTTATAGATATTATATAATCTACATATAAAAAATTATAGGTTCTCCCTGATCGTATGTCCTTACGTCCTAGTCTTCATATATATGTAATACATATAGGCCTATATGTAATATATATATAATACATATATCAGATCGAATTAATATCCTTTCTTGAATATAATAAGACACGAAAAAATTGGTTGATAATATTTGGGCAAAACCAATATTGACTGGAGATAATATTTTAACTAGGTACACATAAACAAACTAAGTTCAATTACTACAAATTAGTCAAAGCGATTAGCACTATGCTAAATAAATATTAGGTATGTTAGTTGAAATGAAATATAACAACATTTACTCGGAGTGAAAGTGGAAAAACTATTAAATAAAAAATATGTCCTCCGGAATTCAAACCCTGACAAACTAGACTAGATAAGCGTGAGCTTTAGTACCCTTGCCCAACTATGTGGTCTATTTATTTACAGATACCCGCCTCGGTGGAGTAGTTAGCTAACGCGCTAGTTTCATGTTGAGCTAGACTGCCAAGGACGGGGAGATCGAGGTTCGAATCTCGGTCGGGTGAACCAGGGTGGTTTTTCCTAAATGGTTTTCCACTCTCGCTCCACGCAAATACAGGTTCACTTCATCTAAATTCAACCTTCCCAATTCCTAGCCCATTAGCGTAATTGGTTCTTAAGCGTATAGGCCGAACGGGTAGTAAGACGCGGTGCTAAATAATAAATGATAAATATTTACAGATAAAAAACTAGCCTTAAACATGAATATCAGATACGGTTTGACCTTGAAAAACAAGAAACTATTTTTTTTAAACACCCTGTACTAAAGCGAGGCTGGAGTGATAAGGTGGTGTGGGGATGGGGGGGAGTCATCTGAAGTTCTCCACACAGTTATAATTGAGTGAAGAGACCAGACTTAAGTCAGAGTTACACTATTGAAGATTTAATTGCTATCTGTTGAGCAAGTCTTCTTGGTACGGTTTGGTGAGAGGAAAGGGGGAGGAGCTATAAAGGGTGGAGGGAATCAAAGAAGTCTTAGATCACGCTCACGAAACGAGGACAGAAGGAACACCAAGACTTTTTTCTAGACGTGACCTCGAAATTCTCTCATCTGTGACCTAAGTGGTCGTACGTGATAGTGTACAGCGTTTTGTCGTACACAGCTATACATACACTTTAAAGATTGTAAGCTTGTGTAGAGTTAATAATATTCATTCTTCATTGTGAGTATTTAACGTATAATTTATAAAAACACAGATAGTATCACATAACTTACAAACTAACTTTTGTGTACTGATATAATCAGTCTGATCAGAAATTTCACGTTAAATATTACTAATAAATAAATAAAAATAAAAACTAACCTAAGGTCAAGCGACAGTAAAGATGTAGGGTGGAATGCACAATTTTAACATGTATATAATTAATCATAAGCTATAAATACTGATTCAATAATTTCAAATAATTACAGTTCACGGATTAAAAGGAGTCAAACTTTCTATTTTATGATTTCCATGTACAGTTTTTAAAGGTAAAGTTATTAATGTATGGGACTGAAATCTATTGTAACTAGACATTTATATGAAATAGTTATAATATGTTAAAGAAAAATAATGTTTGATATATAAACAGTTTAAAAGTGGTTAAATTACATAATTTTTAATCATATATAAATGCCTTTATTTTTATACCCAGATAATTTTACTTTGTAGAAGTTTGTAGTGCACAATGTCGTTATTCAGAATTCATTTGTTTCTTAACCTAACTCTATCCGTTAATTTTATTAATGTTTCCGAATTGATAATTGCAAATATAGATTCGAAATGTCTATTTCATAAAATTTCTAGCTTAGTCTGTACCGATTGTAAAGCCAATACCGACTAGCAGAACATAATATGCCCAGCTCAGGCAGAGGGTCTGGTAATTCCAACTAATGACACAACCTGTTATATCCCTAGTTCCCGTCCGCGGTAAAAAAAATCCGCACTGTATCAAGATGTATAGTTCCTTACATTCGTTCTCACGAATTGGGGCGGTGCGATCGCCCGCGCGGTCTCCGCAGACCGACCGCAAGAAAACACGATCCCGCGGTCTATCCGCGCGGCTCGAATTCTATGAATTAACTAGAGGTCGCTCAGTTGGCGCGCGGATTCCATGCGGTTCAGACGTGGACATAAGAGTGAATTATGGAGCGTTTCGTTAGCAATTTTTTTTTTAACAGGGTGGGGAAAAAAAAAGCCTGCCGTATGGGACATGGAGTGTCAAAATTATTCCTACAAGATAATGAAACACGGGGGTTTGTAGGAATTGTTGGAAATGCTTTTTCAACTTAGGATACAGGCCAGCAAAGTGGTCATGAGTGAGCCTGTCAATTAATATTGGCTACACCCAATATTATCTCTTTCTCAATTTTCTTTAAATTGTTTGTAGGGAAGCCAAAAACACGATGCTTCTTCAACCTTCATGTTTGAGCTTGGCTCGCAGTCGTCCGTTTCACCGAATCAGCACTAGTTCCGCGACCGCTGAACAGCTGCCAGTTTCCGTGTGAATCAAACCGCGAGTAAGAATCCGCCCCAATCTGAACGTAGCCCAAAGCGGTCCTTACCTGGTCGGTGTTGCTGGCATTGCTATCTTTTTACAGGATAACTCCCCTACCTCCAAGATATTGTAGACTCAAAAAAATCTTAGTAATATTGCTACCCGCTTCAATGGCCTAACGGTATAAGTCGTCATTATCGTGTTGGACTGGCATGCGGAAGACGGGTAAATCTGGGTTCGAATCCCAGTCAGATCTTCTGAGGAGGATTTTTCCTAAAATGGTTTCTCAGTGTACTTCCACGCAAATGTTGGTATACTACCAATAATAATGCTTCCTTCCTCATCTCTACCCATTAGAATAATAATCATATATGCGTATAATCCGAACAGGTAGTAAGACGTGATTAGATAAGGATTACGTATTAGTTGCTACAAAAGGCTATTCGTCGGGCAATTGAAGTATAACTTACGATACCGGAGGAGGTGTACCTCTTTACGCGTCAACTGCAACCCTCTCGAGCTCGCCGAGAGAGACGTTAGAGGTTGATTGTCGGTTGAGTGATGGGAGGAGCAATGGAGGTTACTACTGGCGGGACAGATCGTCTCAAGACAAGAGACATTCAGCTCCCTACTAGCGGTTGGCGCACACCCGCTGGCCGCGTGCTAAGCTACCGCGCGCCCCTGTCTCGGCGTGAGTGTTGTCCACAACAGTGGCGTGTCGTGGCGTGTTGATAAGGTACGTGGAGCTAGCTTAAACTGTACCTGAGATATGGTCTCATCTCTCAGCAAACTGGGTCCGTAGTGTAGTGGTCAGTGCGCCTGGCTGCGAGCCTAGGGGTCCCGGGTTCGATTCCCAACTGGTACCTTGGGTATTTCTCCTTTAAGGGGAGTGATCCCAACGGCCACCGGGGTTTGGTTATTTAGGCTTAAAGCTAGGTTTAAGTGTTTCCACTGATTCCACACCCTCATACTCACCATCACCTTGTAGGATATAGGAATACTATTGGCAAGGTATCAATGGAAATATGCTCCCATATGAAGTGTGTAGAGAAGAGCCTAAGTGGATGGAGTGGATGGATGGTCAAATGGGTACATTTATAGTGAAAATATATCCCAATTACAGTTTTAACAATATCTGAACTACCCTGGTGGCACTTTATGATAGCCACTGGTTTTTTTCTGACCACATTAAGTGTACAATAATGTCTAAACTGTGTCGATGGCATTACAGTCTTTTAGCTATAATTATATTTTAACCAGTATTAATTGATAAACATAATTAGTTTCGTTTGACTTCAATTATCTAACTAAGCGGACAGTTATTTTATATAATACATAAAATAACTGTCCGCTTAGTTAGATAAATGAAATAATTTTAGACCTCATCTTACCGCGGCTGTAGACGAGGCAGTGTTTTATTTTAGCGCTGCGTCTTACTACCCGTTCGGATTATACGCTTATGTAATAGTTACGCTAGTAATCTTAGGCTTTAGGGAGGTTATATTCATAGGAAGTGTACCCTCATTTGCGTGTAGATAGAGTGGATTTTTTTTTTTTTTTTTTAACTCAGTACACAGTTGAACCTCGATCTCCCCGTCATCGCCTGGCTTACTGCGAGAGTGGCACGTTATACCGCGTGGCTAAGGAAGTGGGTGAGGCAGTGTTGTGTCGTGGAGAGTTGCCAGGTTAAGCAGTACTTGTTAAAACTGTGCCTATGATTATGCTATCATCAAATAACTCCAGATATGTCCAATCAGATATATTGTGAAATTCTCCACAAATTTCACATGGGGTGTATACTTACTTTCGTTGATACCTGGTGATTGTTATACTGGGTTATGAGAATATTTCACAGATTCAGTTTAATGTCTAGTCCAATTTTTATAGGAAAGACCTTTTCGAAAATACAAACACATTGTTTTGAGGCTAACATTGATGATATTTTACTAGATTATTTGTGTTATTTGATATATACCAGTAAACCCTTGCGAAACTTTCGCACATTCAACCTCCCCCCCCCCCCCCCAAAAAAAAAATTTAGTCTTTTGTTGGATTGTTGAAATTAAATACTCAGCGAAGTGTATACACAAAATAGCAAAGAGAGTTTATTTTCGGTAATTGATACAAAATTATAGTTAGATTTTTCTTTTAACTTAAATTTCAAACAAACAATGTGTTTTAACGTAAACTGAGTATGCTATGTCAGAAGTCGGTAAAAAAAATCCTATCTATTGGTACCTTATTCATCGCTGTAAGCTTTGTATTAGTTGAGAAACTGGGATGTTGACAACAGAAATAATATATAGGATTATTAATAACTACAAAAGTTACAGCTACAGATCTCATGATTTGACGTATGATATCATGAAAGTAGATACAATAGCTTTTCTAGATGTCAGATAAGGTTCTTCTTGTGAAAATTGGACTGTAGCTTTGCTTACCCTGGCAAAATAATACACCCCACCACTGAAATGAGGTTAAACCAACCTTCGCCTAGCACACAGCCCTCTATCTGGCAACACTCCACGTCAGGCCACTGAGACGAGGTCGGGTCAACCCTCGCTCAGCACACAGCCCTCTCTATCTGGCAACACCCCACGAAAGGCCACTGAGACGAGGTCGGGTCAACCCTCGCTCAGCACACAGCCCTCTATCTGGCAACATTCCACGACAGGCCACTGAGACGAGGTCGGGTCAACCCTCGCTCAGCACACAGCCCTCTATCTGGCAACACTCCACGACAGGCCACTGAGACGAGGTCGGGTCAACCCTCGCTCAGCACACAGCCCTCTACCTGGCATCATTCCACGTCAGGCCACTGAGATGAGGTCGGGTCAACCCTCGCTCAGCACACAGCCCTCCTGCTGGCATCTTTCCCGCCGAAGCCAACACCTCCCAACTAATAACATTATTTGTTGCCGCGGCGTCCCAATTAGTCGTCAGCCGACTTGTGGATAATTACTTGGCAACGGAGCACATGCTGAAAACCTGCGGGCAAAACGATGCAAGTAGACCGTGAGATAAGTCCACAGGGGGAGAGGGGGGATTTCAGCCGATAGTTCCGCGCCGTAAATCTGTCCGTCCCCTTAACTTTCCCCCAAGATGAAAAGATGGCGTGGAAAACACGCTTTGAGAGGGCTTGCCAGGAGTTGGCTGGCCACTTACTCTCTTAGCACAGGAATAATTTAGAGACTACTTACTCAAGGACTTATGGCTCTAATGGTTGTCTTTTAAAATAAACTTAAAGTCTATGAATTACGAAATGATACACGATCATTAGCTCCACAGAGATTTTTTTTTGAAAAGAGCTTAGTCCAATCTCAACAAGGCTATTTTTTTTTAGCAGCACGTCTTAACAATTACCAACCATCCGGGTTATGCGCATATATACTGATTTCTCTAGTGCGTTAAGGAGTATTAAGGTTAAACTTAGAGTAAGTGTACCCGCATTTGTGAGGTATAGGGGTAAAAAACCATTTAGGATAACAGCCCTCAGTGTACCTAACAATTCGACACGTTAGCTCAGTTGTTAGCCTGTCTGTCTACTGATATAAGGGTCCCGGGTTCGATTCCCGGCATGGCCGAAAAATGTATCATTGGTGAAAAACCCTTTCACAGTGATGATTCAACGATCGGGGACTGGGTGTTGTGCCTGTCCTAGTCTTAAGTTAGATTATAATACATATGAAGCTACGACAGGCCTAGCAGGTCTGTAGTGTAAAATATATGACTCGAATAAAAAACTGACCCAGATCACAGGCTGGAAACAGTCATGAAAGTAAAAAGTACACCCAACAGGGGATCAAACCCCGATCTCCCTGTCATACGTTAGTTCAGTCTATAACTAGAGTGACCCTTATACTACGCGCCCACCGAAGTGGGTTTATATATAATAAAATAAGGAAAGTTTACAGCTCAGAAGAGATTGAAATAGTGCAATCTGTAGGCCTAATAATGTGAAATGCTCTATAAAAAAACGAGGGGGAAATTGTTAAATCTAAAAAAAGATATAGAGTAGCGTTTCATATGAAAATACTTAAGTTTAGTTTATTATATCTATCCAATCCATTTCAACCTAACTTTATAAACACTGTTATATTACAACTATGTGTGTTGTTAAATTTTAATACTGGTATTTTTCTTAGAGCTGTGTCTTACTACCCGTTTGGTTTATACGCCTATGTACTAATTACACTAACGCGTTGGGATTAAAGATGCTCAATTTAGAGGAAATGCACCCCCATTTGCATAGAGGAGAGAGAGTGGAAAATCACGCTCAGTGCATCCGACCGTGATCAAACTCCGATCTCCCCTCTTCGGCAGTCTAGACCAACACGAGATTAGCGCGTTAGACCACGCGGCCACCGAAGCGGGTAATAGCCTACTGGTATTAAATTAGTCTTTAAGAAATTTAAATTTGAAAATAAAACGTATCTGCTGAAGAAAGATAGTTTAATTCTGAATGGAAGCAAAAATTTGCTAGTACAGTCCCGTCAAGCCTACCTTCACTTGGCAACAATCCAATAGTCACTACAGGCAACCAGACTAATTAAAATAAAATCATAAAAATTTGGCGAGTTGCTCTTATAAAAAAGAAAAGAACATTCCTTTCATAATTATTATTTCTTAGCACAGCTTCAGCGAAGAACAAACAGGATATTTGATTTATTTACTTTTTATTTTCTGGCGTGTTTATTTTTATACGGCGTTTTAGTAACTCGTTAAGTAAAATACAAACAGATGCCACGAATTAAACGAAAATAGTTTAGTTTTTTTTTCTTCTAGAATGTATCTACTTTATTTTTATCTTATCTTTTAAATATCAAGTTTAAATTTAAAATGTAGTCTGGAAACCATTTTATGTTAGTTCCCAAAACGAGTAAACGACACGTTTCCTGCTTTGCCTCCATTCTGGGCCCGCAAACAAGTGTTGAAAATTTGATGGTGGCATGCATAGACTTATAATAGTATAGTTTAAGGGAGATGTGTCCTGTTGTAAAGTAGGTACTAAACAGTTGTTTTTTGTATATTTATTTTTAGTAAAAACTGTTCGATCTCCGGTGCTTCCGTATTTTTCTGTAAAGCAGTAGGTTTGGAACGGGGTCTACTCAGCCTCGTGAGGACAAATGGGGAGTTAATTTAATGAAAAAGTAGTGACTCTGGGTTAGAAAACTGAGATCAATGGCCGGAGAGTTAGTTTTGATGAACACATGACACACTCTATCCGCAAATGTTGATATCTTCATCAACATGTGATGGCTGTTCGGTCGATTGGCCTACAGCACGTTTGCGAGCTGACGTCATGGAGTTTGTGTTAGTAACCAGGGATGTAGTAAGATTTTTATTTGGTTTTTGTGTTAAATAGTAGCTATTGATTATAATTTGTAAGTTATTTTATGGTAAAAGTAAAAGTTTAACACTTCTGACTTTTGGCTAAGAGGTCAAGGTTTGATCCTTACCAGCTGTATATAAGAGACTAATACTAGGTTTTTCCATCTAGTCTAAATTTGAATGTCATTCTAAATCCTTAAACTCATCTTCCCTAACCTTTGAAATAGACCACGAGAAACTGAGAAATGGAGAATACAGTGAAGACCTCATGCGCTACTCTATGTTTTGTCTATGGATGTAAAGATGTTTTCATCTGAAAGTGCGTTGGCTGCTTAACGGTCTATATAACCGACCGCTCGAGTGTCAAGATAACTGGGAAACGTTCGCTCATAAATTGCGCCTGTAAAAGCGACTCATTTCTGGGCACAATTTACAGTCACATTTGAAAGGAGATTTAAATTCTATACCACTTTACTAGAGATATACTGAATAACGCTGGACATTCTGGACAGATTAATGATTCTTTTTATTTCTTTTATATTATCTCATGCTTATCTGGTGTCGTTATGTCATCTATAGTGGTTTAGATGATGCATATGTTGCCGTTTTGATAAACTTGGTCAGATTTCTAGAGTCATAAATATAAATGTGGCCGAATACAAATAAAGGAAATAGTTAATTTATAAATCAACGTTTTGTAACATCCGAACCGTGCAGCATTTTGTAATTGTTTATTGATTGTTAGATTTATGACTTAGCAAAAAAAATTAAATAATCTGTTTCTAAGGGTGCTGTCTTTATTTCACTAAACTGAAGTATATTTCCCGACTACACGGAGTATCATCTCAGAGAATTGCACGGCTATTATTGGGAAGTCGAAAACGGTGGCTTTGGGGTAAAGTGCTCGCCTCAGGACTCGATGTTCATGGGTTCAAACCCGGTCAAATTTTACTGATTTTTTTTAGCAATAAAAAGTTGCAGTACAACTTCCATAGGAGGGAAGTAAATCCGTCGGTTCCATATTGATTGTGGCATGTAAAATATTCCCGGAAGGTATGTGAAAGTACCTTTCCCGGCAAAATTGGTTAGACCTTTTGCTCTCGCTCATAGAAGTTCTCGTGTGCTGATATAATCAGTCAGTTTAAAAAGTTCACGATAAATACCCCAAATAATAAATAAATAAACAATTGGGAAAAAGCTTTGTAATTCTCTTGTTTTTGTGTGGTCAATCTCCCCTCAAATATAAGTCAATTTCACAACGCTGGTCCATCGATGTTGCCATTTCCCCAACCCAGCACCTTCAGACTTAGCTGAAATCCAGACGATCTGGCAACATTTAGCCGAGAGAGCGCGAATATAAATATTTTCTCCATAAGATCTGCAATTCCCTCAGAGGTTAGATTCAATGTATTATTCTTTGTTACTAATGCGATAATAACGGTGTATCTTTTTGCTATAGCGGTCGATCTTGATACTGAAGGTGAAGCAAGTACAGTCCTGTCTAGGCTTTCTTAGCTTGAAAACCTAGCCAGCACTGGATAAAATAATAATTCAAAAGAACAGTCTCACCAAGACTTGCTTACCATGTAAATAACCCACAAGCCACCTTGAAGAAAACAATCTACTTGTACAGTATCGTCAAGAAACAACACACAAGCCATCCTGAAGTAAGCAATTTACTGGTACAGTCTCGTCAAGAAACAATACACAAGCCATCCTGAAGTAAACAATTTACTGGTACAGTCTCGTCAAGAAACAACACACAAGCCATCCTGAAGTAAGCAATCTACTAGTACAGTCCCGTCAAGTGGCAACAAGCCCCGGAGCCACTCTTGAAACTCGTTATTTTTTCTTCAAAGTCCCCTGTTCTAATCCCTCTTCGGACACTTCCTCACCACAACCTCCTCGTCAACAATAATCTTACTCTTTGTGTATGTCGCTAGTCCTCTCCGCGGTTTCAAGTATGTCTGTCTGTCTGTCTGTCTAACTGTATGCCGTCCCTCCACGCCCTCGCCCGCGAGCTCCAACCGTGATAGATGAGCCTTGCGGCGTGGAGTTACACACAAGTGACACTTTACGACTTAATTAGTAGCGGCTCCTAAATTAATGACTTCAAAACTCGGGAGAGTATGGCATAACGGATGAGTTACCACCAACTCCCTCCCCCCAGTTCTCCTCTCTATACCACTTCCCTCTACCCTCCAACCCCCTTTTATAGTTTTCATTTTCCTCTTTCACACATACTTTCACCTCAAGAAAAATCACTCCTCGCCACCCTCTAGCCACCGTGGTGGATACACAAAGGAAAGAGGGAGGAAATAGGCCTATAATGTGTGTAGGTAGGTTTCTCTTGCTATGACGTCAGTTAGGTTAGGTTTTTAATTGGGCGTTTGTTCTCTCGGGACCCTACCCGGTGCTACCCGTGATTAAAAATATAAACTGGTAAAAAAAAGGAGAGATGGTAGCAGTCTCTTCACTCTTGCCTTATAGTATCACCTTCAAATTAACGTTCACTTGATGTTCACTTAACGTACGCGTTACGTAACGTAAATTTTCGCCTCGTGTTTCTAAATGGAAGCCGTCACGATGCACTTCATTTAATGCTAACTTAACGTAAAGATTTGACCAGGGAAGAAAATTTAACGTTACGTGAAAAGTTGCTGAATATCTGTCAAAGATGTCCGGGAATTTGATGACAACTTTTTATCCTCATTTAAAAAGTTTTTAATCTAATGCCGCTATGCTCTTGACAGATATTCAACAACTGTTGAAGTCATCATGTGAATGAAATCAAACTCTCTGTTTCTAACAGAGCAATATTTTATTTATATTAGACAAAAAAGTTTTGCTATAAAAACTGCACAAAACACCTTTTCTTGAGTTATCTACATTCATAAACTTATCTTTATAAGCAGGCCTAATCTACAACAACAACAGCGTGAGACAATACAAAGATGTTAACCTACCCCTCCCAACCCACTTGTGGGCTTTGAAACTGAACTCTCCACGTAGCGAGCTAGCCGAGACCTCCCGAACACGTACGGAATGTTCCGAATCAAATATTACCGGGCCTTGCTCCACCGCTCTTCCGCCCTATAGAGGCAAGGCACCACATTTCCAGAAGTCCCGAGACTTCTCTTGCCTCTAGTGGACGTCCTTACATTTGTTAATACATATTTTTCTCAAGAGGAAATGTTCTCCGTGCCGCACCTCGCCTTTAGTGGGCGGGCAGCCTTAACCAAGGTGTTTCACACCTAATGTTCCCAATTGAGATAACAATGTCTAAAGTAACTGATTTAGTTTCCTTTAATAAACAAGGGAATGTTTTGGATAAGATCTCGTATAACCATTTGTAATTTGTTTCGTCTTGTTTAAATTTAAATAAACTGATTTGTTAAACTTGTATATCTCTCTTATGCTTGGTCTTTCCCTTCCTTTATTGTATATATTTTATTATTATTATTATTATGTGAGATGAAATGGAGGACCTACAGTTTAACGTGGAATCCGAACCACGGTGGAGGCCTGGCATTCCACACATTCACAAGTTGTGATTAATACACATCTTGTCAGAGGTGAAGGAAGGGTTTGGCAATCAGATAAATCTGTGCCAGGACCGAGGATTGAACCCCGGACCCTCAGCACAGAAGTCTGACACCTTACCCCTAGACCGCCAGGTAACCTACTATATTTTGTTAATGTATTCGTCACTTCTTCTATCAGATAGGAGAAGCGGCGTACCACGTGTTTTATAAAAAGATTTTGTCAGTAAGTAACTTTAAAAAAATACAAACTTTTGTTTACAGTTATCAATGATAACATTTTACTTTATCATTAGTGTTGTATTTGAAAAATATCCATCAATATTGACAGCTGTAAATCATATGACTTGGCGTATAAATGAGTAAAAGTAGATTTATTAGCTTTTTTAGAAGTCTTCAAATAAAAATTAGATGATTTAACGCACTGCCAAAGATGAGGAGATTAGGGATCGATCCCGGTTGGGTTCACTGAGGGTGGTGTTCCTAAATGGTTTTCCACTCTCCCTCCACGCAAGTATGGGTGCACTTTAAACCTTCCTTTTTTCCTAACACATTAGTTTAATTAGTACATAGGTGTATAATCCGAATGGATAGTAAGAGGCGGTGCAAAAAAATAATTAGACCGTAGATAGCTAATCATGTTGCGAGCGCCAACAGGTTATTTAGTACTGAGTTTGTATGCAGACGACTTATTCTGTATAGGTCTCGGCCACAGACAAGGATATAACAGATACGTAGCCTTACGGGAGATTTGTTGCGCTCCTCGAGTCAGGTAGAACTTAAAATATCCAGTGATAACAGCGCTTCCAAGTGAGAATTCTTTGAAACAACTCACTTTCAAAATGTTCCTCGTGAGAAAGACAGGCTGAGAGCTAAGAGCTGCCGTCTCTCAGAGTACAATAGTCCAGGTAGCGGTAACCCCTTACCCCGCCTCACCCCCCTTTCATTGAACAAAACTTTTCAAACAACAGAGATGGCTGGACCCAAATATACAATGCCAGTGCTTCTACAGTTTAGATGTGACACGAGTCTTGGAAATGCACTTGTAAATGAATTATTAAATTATTGGAACCATCTTATGTGGTCACAATTCTTTAGGATTCACTTCTTCGTTAGACTGGACTGCAAATAACTGGGATATCAGTGTTCGAATCCCGATTGGGTGTACTGAGAGTGTTTTTTTCCTAATATGCTTATAATTCTCCTTCAACGCAAATACGGGCACATTTCCCAAACATTTTGCCATCCTCATTTCTTCTCCTCTGGAGTAAATACGCGGATAGCTGTAATGGGAAGTAAGACACGGTGCACAAAATATATCAGTAATTAAAATTAAATACTTATGTTGTAAAGGTTGCATTTATTTTTACATTTTGTTGTCAAATTAATACAAACAAAATATACAAGTTATATGCTACTTTATAAACTAAAAAAAGTTAAAAGCATGGAAAATACAATGAAAAGAGTTTCCTAAGTATATATTTAGCATCGGCAATACCGCCTTATTTTAAACACTGGAATGATTATATTAAACATTATTTTATACTAATACCCGCCTCGGTGGCATAGTTAGCTAACACACTAGTTTATTGTTGAGCTAGACTGCTGAGGGCGGGGAGACCGAGGTTCGAATCTCGCTTGGTTGAACTGGGCTCCCTAAATGGTTTTCCACTCATCCTCCATGCAAATGTGCTTTCACGTCCTCTATATCCAACCTTCTCAAATCCTAGCCCATTATCGTAATTAGTACGTGAGCGTATAACCTGAACGGTTAGTAAGACGCGGTACTAAGTATTAGTATTATTATTTTATATTAATGTGCAATGAGAGTTAACAAATCAGTTTTAAATCAGTATAGTAAAATCTTTCTGAAAATGAAGCTCATCTCCCTAAACGCGCTTTAGGATTACATAACAAAAAACTCATAATGTTTTGCCCAATTACACTTGTCCAACACCTTCTCGTGTATGAATGGAAAATTAAATATCTCTTAATTTTAATAAAGGGGAATAGAAATAAACATTTTAAAAAATGTACACTGAAATATCTTTCAGTATAAGATTATTTTACTATAATAGAACAATATTTTCTTACAATCAATAATTGCAGATTTTCTTTAAAAAATAAATATTTATATCACAATAAAAGAATTTATTAAAGTGAGTAAAATTGTTGACAATACAAAGTATATGAAAAATATATATTCTTAACTATACCCAAATATTGTTTTAATCACAGCTATAGTTATTAAGTGTTTGGTATAAAAATTATCTACTAAAGTAAAGAAAAATAAATGGTACGGAGCACCGCACAGACTTTCTCTCTCTTTCTATAAACTCGTAAGATTTCTGAACGGAATAATGTACATTGTATCATCACCACTCCACATAAGAACACGCATAAAATAATATACAATGATATAGAATCAATGAGAAAAGAGGCGCATCTTTGTCCACCTTAGAACATTTCAAACAGTTTAATGTCTTCCACAAGGGTCAACACTTCGTATTAAAATTTCAATTTCTGGTTAAAGTTTTAACATTTTATAAGGTGTTGCAGATCTTCAAGTCATCGCATTGATATTTAGTTATTCATTTATACATTTTGACCAATAAAAAATGTAAATATTGACTATTGAGTCTAAAATGGAGATAAATCATTGCTATGCAAACATTTCTCCTAAGAGATTTAAAGAAAAATAACATACTTTTTTAGATACTTATATTTAATTACTCTATGGCATTGGAGAATTATTGCGTTAAGACTTAAGTAGTATATGTTTACAACTAAAGTTCACAAAATTGTATTAATATATTTGCAAATATCTCAGAAACTGCTGCTTTTATAAAAATATATGTCAAATAAAAGTTTTTTATTTCTAATAGTCCTACAATTTTGCAATGATAAGTTGTTTAGTTTCTACAATAGTTGTGGAGATATGGAAATTAACGCTTCTGTAAAGTACCCTAAAAATCATTTTCATAGAAAAATGAAAATAGCCAGTTTATTTATAATCTTAATCAACGCCTAGATACGAATTTTAATCAAAATCGTTTGAGCAGATTTTGAGAAAACCAAATTTTTCTCTTTTCGCCCTTCAGTAAACTACCCTTAATTTTAAGTTTTTATAGACACACAGACAGACGGCATTGCAAACACTATTTTTTAGGGTTCGGGGGTCATGAGACGTCGACATCCATCAACATTTCAGGTTAGTTTTTTTTACGGTCGCTATACTTAAACTTTAATGTCCAAAAAGTTAATAAATTCATATAATTGCGTATGGATTGAAAGTTATTGATTTTATAAAAATATGTTTCGGATAAAATATCTGTATTATAAATATATATACATATTTGTAATGCTATGTAATTTCATATCTCAAATAGTTTCGGAGCTATTTAAAAAAATGTTAATTGACGCATCAGACCCGAGCCCTTAAAGCCATTTTGCCGAAATATTGAGGGTAGCCATTTTGTTTGGAATATATTTATTATTATTATTATTATTATTATTATTAGCACCGCGTCTTACTACCCGTTCGGGTTATACGCACTTACGCTAATGTGCAATGGTAGGGTGATTGTGAGATGAAATGGAGGACCTACAGTTTAACGTGGAATCCGAACCACGGTAGAGGCCTGGCATTCCTCACATTCACAAGTTGTGATTAATACACATCTTGTCAGAGGTGAAGGAAAGGTTTGGCAATCAGATAAATCTGTGCCGGGACCGAGGATTGAACCCCGGACCCTCAGCACAGAAGTCTGACACCTTACCCCTAGACCACCAGGTCACCGAATATTTATTAATGTATATAAATGAAATTTAATCAAAATCGTTAGAGCCGATTTTGAGAAAATCGACTTTTTCTGTTTTTGCCCTTCAATAAACTACCCTTAATTTTAAGTTTTTATAGACACGCAGACATACGGCATTGCAAAGACTATTTTTTAGGGTTCGGGGGGTCATGAGACGTCGAAATCCATCAACATTTCAGGTTAGTTTTTTTTACGATCGCAATACTTAAGCTTTAATGTCCAAAAAGCTAAAAATATATATATATAATTACGTATAGAATGAAAATTATTGATTTTATAAAAATATGTTTAGAATAAAATATTTGTATTATAAATATATATACATATTTGTAATGCTAAGTAATTTCATATCTCAAATAGTTTCGGAGCTATTATAAAAAATGTTAATTTACGCATCAGACCGGAGCCCTTAAAGCGATTTTGCCGAAATACTGAGAGTAGCCATTTTGTTTGGAATATTTATTAATGTTCATAAATGAAATTTAATCAAAATCGTTAGAGCCGATTTTGAGAAAATCTACTTTTTCTCTTTTTTCCCTTCAGTAAACTACCCTTAATTTTAGGGGTAGATATCCAATTCCAAAAACCCCTCGGGCAACCCTATGAAAACCCTAGATATCAAGTTTCAGCTCAATCGGTAAAATAGTTTAGGCTCTAGTTGGAGGTACAGACAGAGACAGACAGACAGACGGAAATTCAAAAACCACTTTTTCGGATTCAGGAAGTCATGAAACGTCAAAATTCATCAAAATCTCGAGTTTGATTTTTTTGACGATCACAATACTTTCTCTACCTGTAAGATAGAGAGAAAGTAAAAGTTCTGATTATGTAGTTTGGATAGGTTTGAAACTAACTTATGATCACTATTATAAAAAAATTAATACAATAATAATAAATAAATAAGATTTAACATAAATTTGATTAAAATATGTGTCAAACAAGTTTGGACATTGATATATTTCATAATATTCTGGTCACTTTGATTTCGTAATGTACTAGATCGAGCTTTGACGTATTTCGCTATAGCATTCTTGCTTTATTGGTGAACATCCAGCTGTCATAATTTTGAAAGCTCCTTCATGTACAATCCTAAGCTAACCATGGCAATCCCAAACCAGTTATGGCGATTAACAAATAAAAAAATCTTAGAAATAAAATATTACCTAGTCTACAATCTGAGTGCTTAAACGAGCGCATTACAGGGCGGCCGTCGCACTCCATTGACAATGCTAACTTTACCTAAGCACGATCATAGAAACATGTTTGAAAAAAGAGCATCACATTTCACCAACGAGCATAAATTAAATAATAGACTTTTTTACAGAAACATATGAAGCATCATTATTATCCAAGTTATGTCGTCTAGATTGGTTTATTTTAATTGTTATGTCGCTCCTAGATATGCGATAATAGCTATGTGTTTGTAAATCTAATGTATCCACTTTAAGATAGGATTTAGTTTGTGTGTTGATTTACTTTTAGTACTTTAAACTTTTTTACTCTGCCTTTACAAATTTAGTGTTCCAAATGTCTTACTACAAACCAATTTTTATAAAAAGAGACTTTTAGAAAGTAGATTTTTTTTTTTGCTGTCAACATCAATAACATTTTCTATTTTGTTATTTTTGTTAGCACCGTATCTTAATATTCGTTCGAGTTATACGCTTATGTACTACTAATTACGCTATTGTGTTAGAGACGAGGGAAGGTTAATTAGTATAAAGTGTAACCGCATTTGGAAAATATCGAGTTTTTATAGCTTAGGAAATTTTAGAGGCCCCTCCCATTTCCCAGCAGTAAATTTTCGAATTCCAAACTTTCTAACTTTTATGATTATGTGGGATAGTCCTTTTATCAAATTGGCAAATTTAAATTTTCTTCCATGCATAAAAGTTTATTTTCTTTGGAAAATGTCAATTTACTCTCATTTCCAAACCCATCTGTCTCCCTCACCCTCCTTAGCTTCCACAATTCCAATTGGAAATTTTAAGACTTATTTGGTTATCTTGTATGATATTTTACGTGGCTACCAAATGTTAACCTAACCACATCGTAAATAATGTTCTATTTTGGTTGTATACATTTTAAGCGCTACCGTTTCCTGGGCTTCAATTTTGAAATTCCATTTGTTCAAGAGTGTAGGAAGCGCGAGAAAATGCCAATGTTTTTGCAGTTTTTTAATCAAAATATTTTGGCCAAAATTAATAAATGAGAAACTTTTTAAATGAATTAACGTGAACAATGTATCCCTGTTTAGCGACTCAAACCTGTTTTATTATTAAAATGAATGACGACATTTCAAGCTTTATATCTACAAAATTTGCATTTATATAGCTTTGTAAACATTTTTAGGAGGCCATCTCTCCCTATTTTCCAAGGCTTCATTTTTAAATTTAATAATTCAGGCCTTGATACCGTTTTAGGTGGTCTCTAAACCCACCTGACTTATGTAAATCATCTAACACTTTGAGAAGTAGTTTAGTCTTAGAGTTGTAAAAATTTGAGACCTCCTATATCACCAGCCTCCTTAAAAATAACTAATATTTAAAATGTGTTTGTAGTTATTTGAAGTTATCCCTCTACATTTTTGACAAATTTAAAATTTCTACCTCCTACATGTACACCCTATCCTCTCCCCCACCACATCCTTTGCTATTTCCTGTAGTCTCATTTTGAAATTTAAAATGTTCAGCCTTTATAGTTAATTTGGGTGGTCCCTATCTCTGCTGACGAATTTCAGTTTTATACCACACATACAAGTAGTTTATCCACTGGTTTTGAAAATTTTTGCCTCCCCCTCCCCATTTATATAACTCCCATTTCAAAATCTCAAATTTAAGACTTATTTGGTTATCTGAAGTCGTACCTCTACCAGCATGCAAAATTTAGACTTTCTACCATACTTAATTATTTTTGTAAACTCCCTTTTTTTTTTCCTGGACTCCCATCATAAACTTTAAAAATGTTGGACTTTTATAGTTATTTGGAGTGGTATCTTTGCCTATATGCAGAATTTTAGTTTTATAACACACTTAGAAGTGGTTATTTCTAGTAGTTTTGTAAGTTTTTTTAACTACTCAACCCACTTTTCCAATCCACTTTGAGAATTTTTAAATTTGGATATCTGAAGTTTCATTTCTACCTGTCTTTCAAATTTTAATTTTTAACCTCATCTCAAAAGTTATTTCTAGCTGTAACTTCCCCCTCCCCCATTTCTCATAGTTTAAATTTAAAATTTTCACAATGTTTTGTTTATTTAGAATAATCTAACGAACTAAGCTCTCTACTACACAGAGAGGTAGTTGAATGTATTAATTTTTGTAAATGACGAGCCCGCCCCCTTTCACTAACATTTCTTCAACTCCCATTTATAAATTTCAAATGTTAAGATTTATTTGGTTATTTTGAAAGGTCATTCTACCAACTTGCCAAATTTAAATATTCTATCACCGCTAAAAGTTGTTTTTATTTTTATAAACCCTTACACCCTCCCTATTTCCCGGGGTTCCATTTAAAATTTTAAATGTACAGACTTATAGTAATTTGACATGTCCCTTAACTTTACTTATACATTTAAATTTTCTACCACACTGGGAATTAGTTGTTTCTATTAGTTTTGAAATATTTAATCTCATTTTTCTAACTATCATTTATAAATTTTCATTTTTAAGGATTATTTGGTTATTGGAGTAGTCCTCCTAAACGACTGTCAAATTTAAATTTGCTAGCACACATAAAAGGTTTTGATTCTGTTTATATCCCCTTCCCTATGTCCCAGGGTCCCACTTATTAAACAAAAATGTTCATACTTTTATAATTATTTGGAGTATTCCATGGGTTGTCTGAAAAATTTCAATCTTCTATCGCCCTGGAAAGTAGGGCCTACTTATTTATATTAGTTTTGGTAGTCTTGAACACACTTTTTTACCAACGCACCTCTGGGACCCATCGTGTGGATGTAGTACATAAATTAATTTCATATTAGTACTCTGCGACCCGATAAACCCCCATATATCATATTTAATCTTGATTGGAGGACATATAATTTAGTGCCCCTTTACCCCCCTTTCCCCCTTTGCACCCCTTTGGGTTATTAAATTTGAAAAAAAAAAAAAAAAATTTCTCACTCAATTCTATAAAGAAACATTCATTTTAAATTTCAAGGCTCTATGTCCACTAGTTCAAAAAAATGCACGGTTTGTGAATTTTGAAAACTTTTTAACCACCTTTTTCATCTCGCACAGGTTGATGAATTTAACAAAATTCGGTCCTAGCTCTGGTCTTGAGCCAAAAAGGAACTTTTACTAAATATTTCAAATGTCCATGTTTGAAACCATTAAGATCTTCTAACAAAACCACAAACCCCCATACCCCCACATCATTTATTGTCTCTACAGGCAAAATTGGCCTTGTAGTTTGGAATTTTAAGCAATAATGTCTCCTGTATATCCACACTCGTGTTAATATTATTAAATCAATACTTAGTTTAATATAAGAGAGAAAACCTAACAAATCCTCATTTCTGTGCTTTATACCTCTAATATTTAGATATATTATTTTAAAATTGCGGTTGGAATGAAATATTTGGTCGAAATTAACTGTAGATAAATGTTTTCAATAGATGATTCTTCTATTATATCAGTTTTGGTATCCACTAAGTGAGAAATAATGTTTTAATAAAGACGAAACTACAAACAAGTTTATAAGTTGTATAATATTAACTTATGTCCATATTATTAAGGCTAATAACTAAGCCTACCTCAATAAATAAATGGTATTGTGCACCACACAGACTTTCTCTCTCCTTTGTCTAAAAATGGAAACATTTACTTAAAACTCATAAGATTTGTGAAACCAGATTATATATATTTTTTGCAGAAACATGATGGAAAAAAAGAGCATCATATTCCACAAAGAGGCATGAAAGAAACCTATTGTTCATTATTCATTTTTACAAATTTTACATATCTTCATCAAAAAGAATAATAATAAACTCGTTTTCCGAGACCTCAATTAATTTTTTTTTTTACCAATATCTCGGAAGATAAGAATTTTTTGGGGGTAGGGATGATCAGTAATTTCTTTAGTTTTCATGGGGGTGGGTAGAATTTAACTTAACTAAGGATTTTATCAATTTTTATGGTGAGACAAAATCTAAAAAAACACTTCTACAGACGCGCGGTCAAAAAGGTTGCACCTAACGATGACAGGTGGCGCTGAAGCGTAGCCTATAGACGTATACAGCTATACATATCTATAAAATGTCATTTATTTATGATGTGCTATACCTAATTTCACTGCGATAAGTATTCTATAATTTCACATCACCAATCCTTTTGTATAAAATAATATAATTTACCAAATCTTAAGAAAATTACGTAAGATCGGTAAGGGGATAGGGGGGAACGAAAAATCTTACGATCCCCTAAGTAGGGAGGTTTGGGGGGAAGCGGGGTTGAAATAATGAAAAAAAATCCTTACGTAATTTATGGACAGCCCTCTATTGGTTTTATAAAAATATATTTCAAGTAAAGGGTTTTTTAATTTTAATTTTGTTACAACCTTACAATAATGAGTTATTTCGTGTATCAAATACTTGCAAAGATATGATTAAAATTGGCAATATCTGCTTATATAAATTACCCTTAAAATTATGTTCATGGGATGATTAGAACGGACATTTAGTTTATGCCCAGATACGAAATTTAATAAAAATCGTTTTAGCAGATTTCGAGATAGATTTTTTTTTTTCTTTTTTACCTGTAGTAAACTACCCTCAATTGTAGGGTAGGATATCTAACTCCAAAAACTCCTCTGGGGGAACCTTATAAAAACCATATGTACCAAGTTTTAGCCTGATCAGTAAAATGGTGTCGGCTCTAGGCCTAAATATAGACACACAGGCAGAAGGCATTGCCAAAAAAAAAACACCTTTTCGGTTTCGGGGGGTTGACAGTGGTCAAAATTTGGACTTTTTTTTTACGAGCAAAGTACTTTTCTCTTCAAGGTGTTGAGAGAAAGTAAAAATTGTCTATTTACCTATAGATGAGCACAAATCATAGTCTTATACGCTCCAACGGTGCAAGAACATTTCTATCCATTCTTAAAACTAATTTCAACTAAGGGCTCAATGACACTATGGAGTAAAATAATCACAATTTAAGAAGCAAAAAGTAGTAAAGATTACATTTGCCACTTATGTAAGTTTTTGAGTTTATACAGTCATAATGTCCCATTATTTGATTATTGTATTTATTTTTTACCTATCAACTATAGTTATACAGTCTTATGAAGAGTCTTTTGTTAAATACCGATACATATTTGAGCTTTTACACATTTTAACAACTTAAGTGTTTTATTGAAACATACCTCTTATAAAAATCCATTATTTAAAAGCCAAAGTTGTTAACCTAAATCTTAAGCCAAACAGCTGTTTTTTTTGTTGTAAAAAAACCACAATTATTCAACATTAAAACTACGTATACATTATTTCAACGTTTCAAAATGGAACATGCTACAAATATTACTTTTGAGACAATAGTCTAGATTCATAGAAATATGTCAAAACACAGTTAATTTATTACATTTAATTGGGATCAAAATCAGCTTAAAGTCACAAGTACTCAACTCTCCAAAGTCCACTCAACGAGATGAGATTATTGGTGTAATACTTTTCATATTTTCTGCGTCGGTTTCTTTAAACATTAAATATTCTCGTTTGCAGTCCACAGCAAGTGATTGTGGATTCTAACTTTAAGGAGGTAGCTTTGTGCAAAATAGTTTGTGCTTTTTGCATTGTTTAAGCCAAAGAGGGTATATTATCCTTATTTTCTTCAATGCCTTTCCTAACATTATATGTACAATACAATGCACATAAGGAAATTGCTCAATAAATGTTTCTAGGATATGCGTATGAACATATTTGTAGGGGATTTGAGATTCCCTAAGTCACCTTGACCTTTATTGAGATATGCTCTATGAAAAATTAGATAATCATGTCAAGACTTCATTTTGGTATCACACTTTGTTAATGTATTCATGCAGTTTACTGTGAAATTCGTTCTATCTTGTATGCAAGAAAGCCAACAACATATTTAAAAGATCGAACAGTAAAACCAATAAGTATCTAATCTTAATATGTGATGATAAAATAACGTTAAAATTGTATGTGTATTTTCATACTCATTAGTTCCTATTTAAAATACCATTCATTTAATAACAAAATATGTTAAATGGTAAATAGGAAAGCATTTTGAGATACCTATTTATTTTATATCCCACGTATCAAAATAATATTTATGTAGCCTACAATCGTATCACACTGAAAGGCGACATCAATACTTTAATGGACTAGACTAGCCTAAGGCCGTATTTTATAAACCACAATGCTACAACATAATCTATAATAATAAAAGGAAGTGTTTGTCTGTGTGTGTCTGTTTGTGTGCGATGCCCAGCCAATCTACGGCATGCAAAGATCTGAAATTTTTAACATAGGTGGACGGAAGGGGGTCCGAATGCACCTCGAAGCAGGATTTTTAAATTTTCAATTATCTTTTTAATTAGACTATTTTAAACAAATTTTTGAAGAAAATATTTTCTATCTGCAATTACGTTTCAGAGGTACGGGCACCAGGGGGAGAGGGAGGGGTGCTTATATAATTCTTATACCACAGTGGATCACGGGCAACGTCATGCGGGATTGCTAGTAATTCATAAAATAAAGCTTGCTAACTTTTAAGATAAATGGAGTGTAGGGTATATAATATGTTGAATAATTGTTTCAATAAACTGTACATAATTTTATCTATGCTTATGGGCCTTATATGATTAATTAAACTTTCGAAATGATTTAACTTTTATTAACAGACAACCCCCTTTCAAGGTCGAATGATAAGGCAGGATTCACAAACAAACGGCCCGCGAGACAAGCTGACCGGCTCGTTTGTCTGCAATATCTTTATATTACTAGCCGGCCTGCGTCCATGTACTCACACAAAATACAATAGTTTAACTTTAGTGTTTACTTCGTAATTTTAAATAACAGAAACCCTCAGAATTATTAAAACTATCCTTTATTTTTGTTTTAACTTTAATGACTTGAGTGTGTGAATTTTAATTTACACCGGGAAAATACCAGTTTTTAAATTATTCCAAGTATACATTAATTATTTTAAATACATAGCATCAAATATCTATTATAGACCTGCATTAGTGGTCATGCGGTATGGTATTTAGCCTTCCTTGATCAAATACTCATGTTTTGATAGGGTAACAATTTGTGGGATTGTTTTATACGGTTCTATATAAGATATCACCATTTAAAAAACACTTTATAGTTAAAATTTAAACTATTTAACTGGTCAGAACTTTCACCCTCATTTTGGTGAAAACAATATTAAAAAATATCGAACCACTTCTTAAATAAATTGGTATTTCTAGAAGTCTGCAATTCTCCTCAGTGCTCTTTAAACAAATATTAGCCATTGACAGCCAGTCCCTTGGTTAAAAAAAAGGTTCATTGTATTCCAAGTTTTCTTTGTAATGTGCAGTCAGAGTAAACTTATTTGTGTGGCAGGATTATGTTACTTATTGACAAGGGAAGGGGGGGAGGGACGGGGGAGGGTGCTACCTGAAGCTTGCTCGGTGACCACCAGCCGACAGGTTAACTCGAAGAGCTCATATTTTATATCTTCCTTCTAGTAAATTCGAGTTTAAAGTGAGTCGTTTAAAAAATGCTCACTTGATTGCGCTGTAGTCACTGGTGATCGCACCTAGCGATCCCAACGTTGAGGGAGTAAAGCCTCGAAAAGGAGTGCAACACGTTTAACCTAGCGGCTGGGGATCTGTTCTTTCCTTCTCTGTGGCCTAGGCCTAGTTCGTTTGTTCGCGTCTCTCTAATAATAACACGAATGGCTTCTTCTCACACTTTATTTGTAGATCAAATCAGTTTATACTGCAAGTACTTGTAGCCTAATGAGCCCTAACTGTTACAAAAATACATTCCCATGTGAGGTATGTAGGACAGCTCATATTTATGGTTGGTCAAATGGAGACAAATTGGGTGAAGGGATATCACAGATAATGTTTTATTGAGCTCTGCTTAATCTGGCAGCACTCCACGACATGACACTGAAATGGCATAGTGCCTCAGCATTCCTTCCTTGAAGTTTTTTTAACACCACGTCTTACTATCCGTTCGGGTTATACGCCTATGTACTAATTACGCTCATGGGTTAGATTTGAGGAAGGATGAATTTATATGAAGTACACCCACATTTGCATGGAGAGGGAGTGAGAAACCATTTAGGAAAAACTACCCTCAGTACACCCGACGGGGATCGAACCCATCATCGGCAGTCTACTCTATTGTAAACGATAAACAAGAAAGTAATCCCTCACCTGAACCAATAGGTTTCGTATATTGCTCTAATGTGACAGTTAATCGTTTTCAGATTTATTTATCAGAATTTCCCAAAGGCGGTCCTTGGAAGTTTTAAAAGTAGCCCTCCGATGTTTTCAGATATAGTCCTCGGAACTTCTTAAAGATATCCTCCGTGAGTTGTCAAAGATAGCCCTAGGATAACCTCAAGGACACGACCTCACGCCTCAAAATCGAGTTTTTATATCTCTCCTACTACACAAATTTGATTCTCACTATAGCTTCTAAAAAGGTAATTATTTCGGTAAATAATATTTGCTACAGTTGTGTTGTGGTTAACCTCCCCCCCACCCCTTTCCTCATCCGGTGCAATCCGGTCGAAATACGCCCTCTGTGACAAATGCCTGTTCAATTGTGCATGAAGATAATTCCGCTCTGAAAGGATGGTGGTGAATGCGGCGCTGCGATTTGATGGCTTCCAACGCGCCGAGGCGTCCAGGGAGATATGAAAAATGGAGAGGTAATCATCATCATCATTGCCTCGCAGTTAGTTCCCTTGGGCACCGCATTGAGAAATGATAGTGAATATTTGATGCGACGACGAGAGAGTGTTCTAATCTAACTACTTTTTTTTTAAAGTTGGTGTTTGTTAGATTGTATATGGGTCATTCCGTCATGCTAAGCAGTCATGGAATATGGTCACAAAAATAATTAGTGGATCCAACAACATTCGGTATGATGGATATATTGGTTAAAATATTGATTTATAGGTCTTATTTACAGTCAGATTTAGAAAGGAAATTACTATTTTTTTGACAGTGATAAAAGTTAATAAAATAACTCTCATATATTCATACGTCATGTCGTCACTTTTGATAGATATTATCAACACCTATAAAGTAACAATAATAATATAGTAAAAGCCCGTTTCAGTGGTCAAATGGTTTAAGGTGTCACTCTCATGTTAGACTGGCCTGCTATTGACGGGAAGATCGGGGTTCGAATCAGAGTCGGATTTTTTCTAAATGGTTTCCCACTCTCCTTCCACGAAAATGCGGGTATATGACCACTAAAATCATTCCTTTCTCACCCCTACCCATTAGAGTAAATATCATAAATAGGCCCTACGTACAAATCTAACAGGTAAGACGCGGTGATAAATAAATTAATTATTAAAATGTTATAAATGTTTACCGCCAAAAACATTTGTATCTATCACAATTCCTTTCTACCAAGTTAAAGTTGATAAGATATAGACCTATTTATATAAAAATTAAGAAAGAATATTTATTTAGGCTCTAAATATTTCAAATCAATTTAAAAACATCTCAAATTCTAATAATTTATCAAAACTTTGGCCAAATTCCATGAAATAATTCATATATCATGTATTTTAAAGCAATTAATTAAAATAATTATTACTATGCAACAATGCCTTAATTTTTTTTGTAATGTTTAAAAACATTTTTATTAGATAAGGAAATGGGCTAGAACGTATATTACCTTTCATAATATTTTATCCAATTATTGATTAGATGTATTTGAAGTTTATGGAGACAGATTTGCAAATAAATGGAAATTTAAAAAAAATGTTAAGTTCTTAACAATATATCTTTAATAGACATGACATCAATTAAAGTAAAAAGGACCCTCAGAATTTTAGCACGTCTTGTCTGCCAATATTATTAAATCAGTATTAGTTGTTTAAATATTAATTATTAAAAATTTACCAAGCCAATATATTGTTTATTAGTGTACGAGTAGTTCTGTGAACAGCAGACCTCACTCCCGCCATGTTATTATCGTTACTACAGTCTTACTAGTAGTTCTGTGAACAGTAGACCTCGCTCCCTCCATGTTATTATCGTTACTACAGTATTACTAGTAGTTATGTGGGCAGTAGACCTAACTCCATGTTATTATCGTTACTACAGTCTTACTAGTAGTTCTGTGAATAGTAGACCTCCCTCCATGTTATTATCGTTACTACAGTCTTGCTAGTAGTTCTGTGAACAGTAGACCTCCCTCCCTCCATGTTATTATCGTTACTACAGTCTTACTAGTAGTTCTGTGAACAGTAGACTTCGCTCCCTCTATGTTATTATCGTTACTACAGTCTTACTAGTAGTTCTGTGAACAGTAGACCTCCCTCCATGTTATTATCGTTACTACAGTCTTGCTAGTAGTTCTGTGAACAGTAGACCTCACTCCATGTTATTATCGTTACTACAGTCTTACTAGTAGTTCTGTGAACAGTAGACCTCCCTCCATGTTATTATCGTTACTACAGTCTTGCTAGTAGTTCTGTGAACAGTAGACCTCACTCCATGTTATTATCGTTACTACAGTCTTACTAGTAGTTCTGTGAATAGTAGACCTCCCTCCATGTTATTATCGTTACTACAGTCTTACGATTAATTTTTAATTTCAAGTTGAAATACCTTCCAAGTTCGACTGAAAACAAATTATTACTCTATTCGACAATGCGTTGCTTTCATAGAGAATAATCTTTTCTCGCGTGTTTTAAGACGTCAATCTCACAATTAACGTAAATTAAATAAATATATAAAACAACAGTCGTTTGTCTTAGGTTTAAAGAATATCCCTGCCAAATTTTGTTAAAATTAGTCTAAGTATTTGGCACTAATCGTGGGACAAATATCTGGACACAGGACAGACAGACGAAATCCCAAGTGGTTGATTTAAAACAGAACCTCACAACGTTCAGTATATCAACACAGTGGTTACTAACAACTTAATTTAGGAATTACGATGAAAGGTAATTTTAAAGGAAATGAGTCCGCGTTATAAGGAACGGAAAAACCATAGTCGTGCTTCACTATGACTTGCCATCTAGTCTATTGCGAACTTGATGCCTTAGACCATGTGAGCTCATGTGTGGGTACCAAAACTTCAGAGAAATCGACCTATCCTCCACCTCGATGGTCTTGGGCTAAAGTTATCACCTTAGGACCCGATGATAGTGGGTTCAAACCCAACTGGGGTTGATGGATGTTTCTTGAGCGATAAAAATCCGCATTACAACTTCCTTCGGAGGGGAAGTAAAGTCGTCGGTCCCATGTCGATAATGGCATGTAAAAGAACCATGTAAAGTAGGGCCTATGGGAAAAATACCTTTCCCGGCAAAACTGGTAGGCCCTTTCACTCTCACTCATAGAAATTCTCGTGTGCTAACATGATCAGTCGGTTCAGAAAGGACACGTTAAATACCTCAAATAAATAAGTAAAATAAAAAGAGGTTTTACAATCTGAACTGTTAATTTTTCTACCCTCTCTTTCTATTTCAACCAATAGCGTCAAAGAGAGTTAGTGCTTTGAGTGCTATGTCGTGTCAAGTTAAGATGTAAAATAGCTTATAATACACAAAATAGGTAAAGTAATTAAATCCCTTTACTTTATCAAGAGGGTGAATCATACTATTGATAAGGTAGAGCGTTTTTAGGCAGATGCTACCTTGGCAACATTCCTTCCAACGCCACTGGTCAACACTGTGTGTGTGTGTGTGTGTGCGCGCGCGAGCATTGGGACGCAGCCCTATTCTGGTTAATAGTGCACGTGTGGGGTGTATGGAGCGTTCAAAACGTCAGAAAGAAAGAGGGGGGAGGGGTTACACATTTTGTAGAAAAACAAACCAACAACAATGGGATATAGCGGCAGCAACAAAGTAAAAAATCAAAGAACAATATTAAAAAAAAAAGTGTATGGGGAAGTTTCACGTGGGGTGCGATACACTCAATAAATCCCAGGTGCTAGTGACTCAGCTTAAGGGCTATAAAATCAAAGAGAAATTATTGCTCATCTCTTGAAAATTTGTAAGCAATTAAACTTAAGCAGGATGTTTATAAATTAATTTGCCAATAAATTATTATTCATCTATTTAATTTGATTATCAGACGTTACTGGTAAGAGCCCGTTCCACGCCATAAATAATCTCTAATTTAGGAAGATAATACAGCTCAAACCAGGCATCTTAAGAGTCCTTCTCATCTCATGGACAACACATAACTCAGGTAGGTAGGATAACCACTAACTCAGGTAGGTAATACAGTTCTAGTCAGGCATCGAATCGTGGTTATACTTTAGAGAAAACAGAGGAATTGAGACTAGTGGAACAAATTTATAATATTTTTAAATAAATTATAGTGTGCACTGCATAGGCCTTCAATCTCATTTATCTAGAAAGGGAGACATTTACTTTAAACTTGTAAGAGTTGTGAATTTAAATAATAGATATTTAAGCAGAAACTTGATGGAATAAAATAACACCCCTTTCTACTAAAGAGCATAAATGAAATAATATACACTTTTACAGAAACATAGAGAAAAAAGTAAAAACTCTGTTCAATAAAAAGCATAGTAATCAAATCCCGATTTCTAAGACCTCAATTTAAAACATATATTTGCCAATAGCTAGAAAACTTTTGGTTTCTTAAAAATGTATACCAAGTAAAACTTATTTTATATTTAAAGATACTATAAACAATTTTGGGAAAACCACACTCAGTAGACCCGGCTGGGATTCTAACCCCGATCTCCCCGTCGTCAACAGGCCAGTCCAACACGAGTGTCGCCTTAGACCGTTCAACCACTGAAGCCTGTGATATTTTTCTCCTTAGTGTATTTTTATTGTTTTATCACAGATGTGATATGTGCAGTTCTGCTCCTAGACGTACACATTACAACTCACATACCGCCATATCAGCATCACATACATATATGTGGTGGGAAGCCATGGAATAGCATTTTAAAATATAATAAGGTTATTATTTGGCTTCCTGCCCCCCTCTCCCTCCATTCGGCCGCACTGCCGTGTCCTAGTCAGAAGGGGGGTGGGGGGCGCTCGCACCCGCCATCATTTAATAAGCACGCCAAGTGCGAAAGGGGGTCGTGTTAATATTTTAGCACTCAATTTGGATCTTATGGCCGTTTTGCAGTTGCGGTGTTTTCAGAAGGCCGTATCATATCTACCGCTTCCTCCCTTTCGGATACCTCGCTTGGAAGAAAATAGGGCTAACTCACACAAGCGTTAAATACATTATTTTTTAATAAATAGTACAAGGTTGTAAATAAAGTTAAACCCAATAATTTTTTGATCAAACAAAAATAGTACCAAAGATTACAATGGCGTGTCTTGGAGTGTTTCCATGATAAATATAAATTGTCAGAACTGTACCTGTGATATTGTTCTCACCCATTTGGTTCATATTTTAGCAATCACACATTTTTTTTACCACCAAGTATAAATTACCTGTTCAGGTTGTACAAGTATGTACGCTAATGTGCTATGAATGAGGAAGGTTGAATTTGGAGAGAGTGTACCTTCATTTTCGTGGAGGTAGAGTGTAAAACCATTTAGGGGAAAAGGACCCTCAGTTCACCCAACAGGAATTCGAACCCCAATCTCCTTGTTAAAGGTAGTACAATCAATTTCGAGAGTAACGCCCTAAAGCATGTGACCACCGAAACGGGTAATTTAAACTTAATTTTCATCTTATTAAAAACAAGCCCGCTTCAGTGGCCGAATGGTAGAAAGTGTCACTCTCGTGTTATACTGCCCTACTGTTGACGGGGAGAACGAGGTTCGAATATAGGTCGGGTGTGCTGAGGGTGATTTTTCAGACAAGTTTTTTCTCTCCCTCCACGTAAGTGCTTCCCAAAACCACTACCGTAATAAGTACGTAAGCGTATATCTAGAAAGGATAGAAAGACGTGGCACTAAAAAAAAAAGTAGCCCTTGTGCATGAAAATGTGCACCTTGAAGCCAGAATTTTAAAATTTTGATTGGATTTTTTTTAAATTAATTAAAACCTGAGTTGGAAGAAATAAAAGAGGTTTTTTTTCTGTCGCTTTGCAGAAAATAAAAGCATTACCACTCAACGCCAGGAACTTTTACTGGTATCCATATAAACTTCAATAAATGACTAGACTATTAGTGAACCTAACAATTATTTATGGATAATCAACCCAATCCATCCTCACTGATCTGCCTACGTTGATGGGATGGATAACAACACCTGGTTACGATTTAGTTTTAAATAATGAAATGAATAACATGTAAAAATAATTAACTACCACAAATTATTGTATTACGAGTGGTCACATCTTAAAGCCGAAAAAAAAAAGTCACCATACAGAATGTTTCAGTGAAAGTGTACAATAATCAAAAAGGACATCTCTATCGAACATTTCGAGATAGGGAACGTGTGGTTTGCAAATCCAGCTAAGGGGGATACGGGCCTAAACATGTCTAACACTGTTACTGATGTCCGGTTTATTTACATCTAATCATTACATGTAATTTATTTACATTTAGTTGTAACATTACGTACAGTATACCGTATCATTTCCAAACCGGAGGAAACCTACCATTTCGTACCTCACAACAGTTGCTCAAAATGAGGGCCACCAACCCCAATGCAAGCATGACATCGGCGTACGAGATTCTGCCGCACTCGTTCAAATATCCCATGCGAATCAGATCACAGGCGACGACAATCCTAGCGACCGATTCCAAGTCTGTGTCCACCGGGGTCTTCATACTCAAGCTCTCCCCCACATGTTTAGGCCCACACACCCCTTAACTCTCTTCGCAGACCACACGTTCCCTGTCTCAAAATGTTCGGTAGAGCATCCCTATGTCTTGTTTAATTTTTTGTATGCTTTCACTGAAACAGCCTGTATATACGTTCAAGTATTGATGCGTTTAGTAAAAGGAACTGCGCCGTCTTTTTTGATAGATATTATCAATACCTATAAAATAACAATAATAATAATATAGTAAAATGTTATCAATGTTGACAGCAAACATAACATGTATGTATTATATAAAAGAACATTGCTATGAAAATTTGACTTTATATATTATAAAATCGACTCATGTGCTTGTACACGTCAACCAACTTTTCTACACGTCAACCAACTTTTGTACTCGTCAGCGAACGTGTTTGTACACGTCAACCAACTTTTGTACACGTCAACCAACTTTTGTACTCGTCAGCCAACGTGTTTGTACATATCAACCAGCAAGTTTGTACACGTAACCAACGAGTTGGTATACGTCAATACATGTGTATGTACACGTCAACCCACTAGCATGTACACGTCAACCCACGAGCATGTACACGTCAACCCACGAGCGTGTAGGCCCTACACGTTTCATCCCATGATTCATCGGACTATAGAATGGATCAAACTCACACGTCGCCATAGTGCGTTTGATGTGTGCGTATCAGTGTTTGTCTATAGCCCACGGCGAAGCTTCTTCCCCTAAAGAATCTTACCCTTCCCCCCTCCTAACCAACCTTTCGATCACCACTCTCCTCCCCCAATGTCTCTTAACATCCCCCACCCCCCCGCACACCACCGTTAGTAGTCAACCTCTCCTCCCAGTAATGATCAATATTAATGACTCGCTGTTCAATTAGGTTGCTACGATAGCAACTGTTCAACCCCCCCTCCTCACCTCTCCTTCAATCCCCCCTTTCCACGAAATGCATGCATGCCCGCCTCTCGCTTAAAGGATCCTAATTTTAAAATGATTAAACGCTCCCTGGGCTGTTAGCGGTACAGCGTGCAACAGCGACATAAAGGACACTCACTTTGGTTCGGGGAATCAACACGTAGGCGCTATTCCAATAATACTTGTCCATATTTTAGCTTTTATTTAAGGTATTTAAGGTGGGGTACTAGTGGGTGTGAGTTTAGGGCAGTATTTTTGAAGTTTTTATAGCATAAACATGTTTGGCCAAAATAAATAAAATATTTCTTCTATAGAAACATAGAGTTTAGTTTTCTACACATGCTAATCTCAACAGTTCTTGAATATCTGTCATGAGTATAGCAGCATTTGGTGACAAACTTTTTAAATGAAGAGAAAAAGTTGTCATTAAATTCCAGGACACCTTTGACAGATATTCAACAACTGTTGAGATTAGCATGTGTAGAAAACTAAACTCTATGTTTCTATAGAAGAAATATTTGATTTATTTTGGCCAAAAAATGTTTGTTATAAAAACTTTAAAAATACTGCCCTAAGCTCACGCTCACTAGCACCCCACCTTAACATTCACTTTCTGAAGAGACCTATTATATCAGGTCCGACAACTTAGCTCTGTCGGTAGCGTGTCTGTCTGTATCTCAGCTTTGAGCCAAAAATATTTTACTGATTTGGTTAAAATTTGGTAGACTTATCTAGGGTTTCCTTAGGGCTCCCAACGAGGAGTTTTTGGAATCATAGGCCTAAATTCAACCCTAAAATTAAGGGTTGTTTACTTAAGGGTGAAAAGAGAAAAACTCGATTTTCTTCTCAAATTTGGCTTGAGCTATTTTTTTATAAAAACTCGTATCTAGCCATTGTTGCCGAAGACGGGGAGATCGGGACTCGATCCCGGTCGGGTGCTTTATCCTAAATGGTTTCCCACTCTACCTCCACGCAAATGTGGGTACATTTCCTCTCAATTAAGCCTTCCTAATCCCTGATACTATTAGCGTAATTAGTACATAGGCGTATAACCCGAACGAGTAATAAGACACGGTGCTACAAACATAAAAAAAAATACAAACAAATTGTTAGATCTCATTTTACCGCTAAAATTACTTAAAGGGTAATTTACAAAAAAGGAGATTTTTATAAGGAAAACCTCTTTTCTCTTTGTGAGGTTATTGTTTTGTATTAGGAAGAAAGTATAGGAAAGGTGGATAAAAACATATACAAGGGAACCGACCCAATATGGCTCTTACAATGAAAGGAAGAACAGAGTTCACACTTTACATTACTGTCATTGGAGAAAGAGGTAATGGCTGCCTCTTGAAGAAAATCGTTCGTTACCGCCCAATCCCCTGACCTAGGTTTTATTCTATCGGAACTCATCAGGGAAGAATGTGAAACGCTCAACACAACTTCCTAAAAGAGGAAACCAAAAAACACAAAAGGGAGAAAAAGGAAATTGGTATAAAATGATAGGACACTAGATAAGAGCATGTAAAAGGAACAAACAAGGCCGTAGTCAGGGGGCTTTTGGGGGCTAACCCCCCCCGAAATTTTATGAACAAAACAATATCAAAATTAAGATACAAGTACAAATTAGGGGGCTGTGTTACCATAAAAAGCACTTCAGAGACCTTCTAGAGGTGTTTAATATTTAGAATTTTTCCTAACCTTTTGCAGTTATGGTGTTATATTGCCATAAAAACACTTCTAGAGGTGTTTAGTATTTAGAATTTGTTCTAGTCTCTGGCAGTTAGGGGTTTTTGTTGCCATAAAAACATTTCAGATAGCTTCTATAGATGTTTAGTATTTAGAATTTGTTCTAGTCTCTGGGAGTTAGGGGGTTTTCTTGCCTTAAAAACACTTCAGATAGCTTCTATAGATGTTTACTATTTAGAATTTGTTCTATTCTCTGGCAGTTAAGGGGTTATGTTGCCATAAAAAACACTTTAGATAGCTTTTAGAGGTGTTTAGTATTTAGAATTTGTTCTAGCCTCTAGCAGTTAGGGGGTTATGTTGCCATAAAAAACACTTCAGATAGCTTCTAGAGGTGTTTAATATTTAGAATGGGTTCTAGTCTCTGGCAGTTAGGGGGTTTTGTTGCCTTAAAACACTTCAGATAGTTTTTAGAGGTGTTTAGTATTTAGAATTTGTTCTAGTCTCTGGCAGTTAGGGGTTTTTGTTGCCATAAAAACACTTCAGATAGCTTTTAGAGGTGTTTAGTATTTAGAATTTGTTCTAGCCTCTAGCAGTTAGGGGGTTATGTTGAAATAAAAACACTTCAGATAGCTTTTAGAGGTGTTTAGTATTTAGAATTTGTTCTAGTCTCTAGCAGTTAGGGGGTGTTGTCATAAAAACACTTCAGATAGCTTTTAGAGGTGTTTAGTATTTAGAATTTGTTCTAATCTCTGGCAGTTAAGGGGTTATGTTGCCATAAAAACACTTTAGATAGCTTTTAGAGGTGTTTAGTATTTAGAATTTGTTCTAGCCTCTAGCAGTTAGGGGGTTATGTTGCCATAAAAAACACTTTAGATAGCTTTTAGAGGTGTTTAGTATTTAGAATTTGTTCTAGTCTCTGGCAGTTAGGGGTTTTTGTTGCCATAAAAACACTTCAGATAGCTTTTAGAACTGTTTATCATTTAGAACCTTTTCCAACTTCCGGGAATTGGGGGATGAGCCCACCAAACCCACCCTGAAACTATTGGCCGGCTACGGCCTTGGGAACAAATAGCATAAAGGATAAACACAGGAAATGTCCAGTGGCAGCAATGTAAAGTATGAACTGTGTTCTTTTCATTGTTAAAGCCATATTGTGTTGGTTCCTTTTATATGTTTCTATCCACCTTTCCTCTGTACTGTATTCCAAATATAAGAGTGTAGATTTACAATTTTGATCATATCTCCATAACTATTTGAGATACTAAATAATTTATCCCTATAAAACTGTAGGACTATTAATAATAAAAATCTTTTGCTTGAAATATAATTTTATAAAACCATTAGTTTCCGAAGTATAATAAAATATTTATATTTTCAAGGTATTTAAATTTTGAAATTGACTGATATGCTCCTTGGTGGACAGTGGTATTCCCATATTCATAACACATGGCTTAACGCATGGACACATAAAAGTAGGTTATCTCTTATCATATTATAAAGACCAAATAAGTGTAGCCTATTTATATTACAATACTGGTTATAGATGTCAAACTACTTGAACAACATACATATTTTTATTCTACCATAAATTACTACCCATAGGTGCATTTATCCTTACCAATGGAGTAAGGACGAGGAAGTTATAATTTAGAGGAAATGTGCCTGCATTTACGTGAAGGGAAAATTAAACCTCATTTAGAAAAAAAAATCAGCACACTTTACTGTGATTTGAACCCTGACCTATCCGTCACCGAAAAACTCTAGATGGGCCTGGCCTGATATTTAGTCTGGATGTTGCTATAATAATATTGCATGTCTGGGCTACATCATTTGTAGCCCAGTAGTGGAAAGATTAGCCAGTACTAATGTACCGATGCCCAGGGGACGCCCGAATGTACTAATCGTACATCCTTTCCGTGGAGGGTGAAGGTATGCTAGTGTTGAACCAGTGGAAACACTTAAACCTAACTTGAGCCTAACTAACCAAATCTTGGTGAGCATTGGGGTAGTTCTTCTTTGAGGGAAAAAATACTCAAGGTGCCATCCGGAAATCGAACCCGGGACCTCTAGGCTCGTAACTAGATGCACTAACCACTTTACCACGAGACAGAACAGTCCGTAGGCTAATATACATATACTGATACATTTTTATTTATGTTATTTATTTATGGTATCTGAGTGACTATATCGGTACACAGATTATACATTAACTTAAAACCTAGAATAGACACAACATCCAGCCCTCCACCCGTTAATTCATCACCTTGAAAGGGGAAACCCACATTTCACCAACGATAGCCCACATGTTTCGGCCATACCGGGAAACAATCTCGGGACTCTTAGATCAGTTGACAGACACGTATGCCAAGATAAAGAATGGCGGCTTTTAGTACCTTCTTACATCGAGGTCTGGCCAGCTCTCAGCGCTCCTGGCGGGTAGTCACGTAATTAGGCTGTCGCTCAGACCTTGCTGTGGTTATCACACCTCCACCGCGACCATGGGTTTGTTTACCCGCTTAATTTATCACTCCAGTTTACCGTAGATACACTTCTTTCGGGCGAAGGGTGCGGGAGGGAAATAAAATAACCCCACGTTGAAAATGGAGAGGTTTGCTCTTTTTCAAGGTCTCCTTTTAAAATTCGCTTTTCTATTTGTGAACACCAAAAAACACAATGTTCCGGCAGCGTTGACCGAGTGGTCCAAGACTCGTGTCGCCCTTGGTAACCATTGATGGGGAAAAATTAAGGTTCAAATCCCGTCCGTTAGGTTTTCATATGTTATTCTCTTCTTTATTTTCACTATTCTGTGATCCATCTCGGTGGTCTTAGGTAAAAGCCCTCAGGACCCGATGTTTGTGAGTTCAAGCCCAGCCGGGATCAGCAATTTTTTTTCTTGGGTGATAAAATTCTGTTGCACAACTTCCTCCGGAGGAGAAGTAAAGCCGTTGGTCCCATATGGATTGTGACATGTGAAAGAACCTTTAAAGGTATGTATTGGTAGGCCCTTTCACTCTCGCTCATAGAAATTCTCGTGTTCTTATATAATCAGTCGTTTCAGCAAGTGCACGTTAAATACCTCAAGCAAATAATAATAACACTCTGATGTGGGTTCATTTTCTCTCAAGTAGACCTACATACTAATTTATACCACCTAGAGTAAATCGACAACAGCCCTTCGGGTCATACGCATATTTTCTCGTTGCTCTAATGTGTGAGGGATGAGGAAGGTTGAATTTAGAGGAAGTGTACCCGAATTTCCATGGAGTGAGAGTGTAAAACCATTTAGATCAAACCACCCTCAGTACACCCGACCGGGATTCGAATCCCTGATCTTCCCGTCATCGGCACTCCAGTATATTGCGAGAGTTACGCCTTAGATCAAGGGCCAGCCACCTTTTTGGGCCCTGATTAACTTATATATGTTACTTAAATTCAATATTCCCTCAAATAGTTACTTATATTCCCACCTTTATAGAAAAAATAAAGATAGAATAAATAAAAAGTAAACTTTCATATTAAATTATTTAATGTTTCTTATAACATTACTGAAGATGGCCGATAAAGGTTGTCTTGGTCACACTCAAATATTGTTTGAAAATATGAAGAGTACAAGGGAAAAAGGGGGAAAGACGCACTACACACATTTTCCAGAACAACATTTAGTATATTTAAAACCTCATAAAAACTCCAGCAAATATTTTTTAAATTAATTTAAATATGACAAATACCTCTTATAACTATAATTTAAAGTGCATTAGAAAGGTTTCATGATTGTCTAACAGATGGCAGCACTAACTCAATTTGAAGTTATTTCCCCTGCGCGAATCATATGAAACACCGGTATTTGCGATTTTATAAAACTCAAAATTCGACTTTTAATGACGATGTAGTTTCAATATGCGATCGACTAAATATTGTCATGAAATTGACCGGTCGACCATTTCTTAATCCGACCTTAAATTTCCCGGGCGAGGTGAAAAATGTAGATATCCCGAATTAATAGTAGGACATGATGCACTAAAATAATCGTATAAAGATTCCATTATTCTGTTTTTCTGTAATGCACTAAATTTTGCCAGCAGTGTCATAGTAAATTACTTCGTGGACACGAGTAATAATTTATTCAAAGAGTCGTATTTTTAAAACGTCTGCATGCACAGAGGACACCTTCACAAGTGAAAACTTGAAGTAATGATTCAAACGGGTGAAATCCCCCCCCCCCCCTCTTCTCTCAGCCCCTCACATTCTTCCTCTTATTTAAAGCTTAATGACGTAGCGTACTTAAAAATGTCCAAGTTATTTTGTGAAGCGCGTTGCATCTTAACTTAACGAACCTCTGCGCTTTCACACTTAGATGCCAATGTACGAAATAGAAATAAGGGGAATAAAATTAGCAGTTCACCCTCTGAGGCCTCTTGTTTAACTACCTATAGCACTTCCCCTCTTCTTCTGACGAGTTTATACGGTCACTATACTATTTGTGTTTTGAAAATATTTACTTGCTTTTTAAAATTATATTTTTCTTGTTTTCTATTCTAGAAGATAAACATATGCTTCCACAGAATTTTTTAATCTACATCCTGGCATGAAGATTCCTAAAGGCCATTTTCATGACTAAACCGAATATCCTAAGTTGTAGATGATTTATAAAAAAAAATACGTTTGCAGAAAAAAACTTCAAGATAAAATTAATAATAATGATGATGATAATAATAATAATAATAATAATAATCTTGTAACCCCTTAGGAATAATTTTAGATTTTTTTAAAAGAATTTATGGTTTTTGTTTCAACGTTATATCTTTAAAAATAGCTGAATAAAACTTAAATTCATTAACATGGGAAATCCTATCTTGACCTGCCGTGACGTCAGAGGTAGGTAACGTCCTTAAATACGTAACAGCTTCCTCCCAGAAGTGTCTGCCAACTGTGGAGAAAAAAAAAGGCCTCTTCTAAACGTTTCATACCTTCCGTCCCATTTCGTCCGACGTGGAAGCGTCGCAATTAGAAGGATTAGTGAAGTACATAATTAACTATAAATTAAAATCATACAGTCATGGCATTGTTTGAAGTTACAATCATAAAGGAACACATGCTTTTAGTTGGAAGTAAAAAAACAACTTCGTCAAATAGAACTCTTTTTTTTAAAAATATAACGAAAACATAATTAAAAGTTTTCTGAAAATCTTTTTTTTTTAAGACTATAGGGGATGAGGGTTACAAAAGAAAGAAGGCGTTCAGTTAATTTAATGAAAGCTAATTAACTCTCTTTTGTGTAAGGAAACTTAGGAGAAAGAGAAGAATAAAATACGTCATTATAAAAAGTAAGTAGCAATTAAAGATAAAACAAATTAAATAATAATCGGGGGTTGGGGAGAGGGGGAGGAGGATAGTAAAAAAATATTGACAAAGTAATTTTTGCTTTTGAAATATTTTGTTTAGGAAATATTTGGGAAATGTACAAATTTTACCTTTATTCAGTGTCACAAATTGGAACAAAAGTAAATTACACATTTTTTAATATTTACAGCAGCAAGATTTAAAAATATAACTTAGACTTGCATTGGTGGGCACGTGGGTTATGTCATCAACCTTATATTGTGTTGAATTAAGGGAAATATAACAGCTTGGATACTGTAATCAAACCCGGGACCTTTGGCTTTGTGCACCCATGCTCTACCACTGAGCTATCCTGGTTCGTTTCGTATCAAGGACCATCTTTCATTAGTTCGTTTTAGAACCGCTTCTTACTACCCGTTCGGGTTGTACGTTTATGTACTAATTACACTAGGCTAATGGTTTTAGGGATAAGAAAGGTTATATTTAAAGTACGTGTACCAGCATTTGGTTGGAGGGAGAGTGAAAATATTTAGAGGAAACCACCCACAGTAGGAAACGTAAAAGCCGAAGTCAAAAATAAGGCTTTTGTTGTTATCACATAAAACTGCGCTTAGGTCTAACGAAGGCTTAGGAAAAAAACAGAGAACACTTTTTTCCTCCATCCTGACAAACATAAAAAATTCTCAGGTGTCAGTCCTACCAACCGAATGGCTGCCATCTGTTGGTAAAGCTAGTACCAACTTATGCGGATAGAGGGTGTCATGTGGTCAGCACAGCGAAGCCTCCGGCCGTTAATCTCAGTTTTCTAGACTAGAGACACTACTTTTTCGTTGAAGTAGTTCCTCATTTGACCTTATGAGGCTCAGTTGACTCCATATCAGACCCACTGCTTTACTAAAAGTCTGTAAGCGCCGTGGATCGAACCAGGAACCTCAGGGTCTGTAGCTATGCACTTTGACCGCTGGACCACAGAGGCAGTTTCTATGTTGACAGAATATCTGCATTATCTATGGCTACTATGTCATATAGTCACTGAACGGTGTTAAAATACTGTATAGTTTTGTCGCTACCCACTTCGGTGACCACATGGTCTAAGGCGTCACTCTAGTAATAGAATAGACCACAGATAGAAGGGAGATGTGGGTTTGAATTCGGTCTGGGTGTATTAAGGTTGTTTAAAAAAAGTTTTCCACTCTTCCTCTACGCAAATGCAAGTACACTTCCTCTAAATTCAACTTTCCTCATCCATAATTCACTAGCGTAATTAGTACATATACGTATAACCTGAAAAGGTAGTAAGACGTGGTGCAAAAAAAATTACTGTAGTTTTACTAAAAAAAATTGTTTATGTGTTGAAATATCTCATATTTAGTGAGATTTTTTTAAAATCTGTTCATTATAATATATCGAAATGTTCTCCTTTTCTTTCAGAATTTCTCGAAAATGCGAAGGTTACTGTGGATATTGAAGTCCAAACGAAGGAGATTTAGGTTTCGACATTTCGAAACTTCACCCAACCCTACTGTATTTGTCGGGTGTAAAATATATGCTACTTTACAAACGTCCCAGAAGGTAGTTTCGTGCGGGTGGGTTTGTAATAAACCCCCTGGGGAGGTGGACTTATTGCCGTTAGGAGAAGGTTATTGTGACAGACGCTGACACATTGTTATTACAGCCTCATTGCCATTCTGGACCGCTGATGGATTCATCTCTCGGTGCGTACCACATATCTCAACTCTCACACGTATCTTAGGCCAGGGGGCCACTTTGGTTTTCCACCTCTCCCCCTTCTTGGTCAAATTCTGCTGCGGTCAAGAACACCACAGGAAAAATTAATTTGAATTATATTTTGACCCACTTCGGTGGCCGCATGGTCCAAGCCGTCACTCTCGCAGTAGACTAGACTGTCGATGATGGGGAGATTGGGGTTCGATCAAGTGATCTAGTGAGGGTGGTTTTTATTAAATGGTTTTCCACTCTTCTTTCCACGCAATGCGGGTATACTTCCCTAAATTCAACTTTCCTCATTACTAACATGAGTAATTAAGTATATATGCGTAAGCCTATAAACTGAACGGGTAGTAAGACAAGTTGCAAAAAAAATAATAGCTAGAGATGGCTCGAATACATAATTTTAGGAATCCGAATCTTAATTCTACCTTTTGAATACCGAATTTAAGTTTGAATCTGAGTTGGATTAAATTGTATACTAAACGGTAACATTGAATAAATGGCACATTGAAAGGTATATTAAACGACACAATAATGGCAAACTAAACTGCACCTAAATCAGCACATTAAATGGAACATTAATCGACATTAAATGGTGCATTAAACATCGTAATTCAAACTCATAGTCTCTTGGACTCCTGCTTTGGTAGTTGAAGGTCTAAGCCTCACTTTTGCAATAGACTGGACTACCTATGATCGAGAGACTGGGGTTTGAATTCCGGTCAGGTGTATACTAAAGGTGTTTTTTCCTAAATGTTTTCCCACTCTCCCTCCACGCTTAAGGTATTACCCTTCCTCTAAACACAACTTGTCTTCTCCTTAGCAACAATAGCGTTATTAGTATATTATCATATATCCCAAACGGTTAGTAAAATGCGGTGCTAAAAAAAATCTTGGACGGTGTAAACTGTAAGTTGGAACCTGGTCTAAGAAAGTCTCTGCTTTATAGTATCCCCCCAAAACACTAATGAAAGTGCACCCCGCAGTGACCAAAGAAAACAGTTCCTCAGCCAATGGGATACCAGCGGATGGATATTTTGGACGCGGAGAATTGAAGATAAGACAGAGTAGTAAAATGGTTGTTGAATACGGACGTTTACAAATCTTATGTGAAAATTTTGGGATGAGAATTGATCAATTTAAAATCTCAGAGAGCAGATTATTTTTAAAATGGTATTTTTGAGTCAACACTTATTATACAGTCCGATTTTCGTAGGAAGGAACTTTAAGAAAATACAACTTTTTTTACGGTAGCCAAAGTTGGTAACATTTTAATATCAAGGCTAACAGTTGGTATCTAGAGTTTTTCATAAGGTTCCTCAGAGGGTTTTTTTGGGAATTAACTACCAAGCTCTAATATTAAGGGTAGCTTGCTGAAGGACTAAAAGAGAAACAATCAATTTTCTCAAAATATGCTCTAACGAGTTTTGATTAAATTTCATATCCAGATATTGTTTAACATTACAAACAAAATTGCAACGCTAATTTTCCAATAAAAATGACAGGTCACTTTACATAGGCGGAATTCCCCAATTTTGATCATATATTCGCAACTATTGAGATATGAAACCCCCTATAACTGAAAAGGTGTAGAACTATTTAAAAATAATTTTTATTTGAAATATAGGCCTATTTTTATAAAATAAAAAGTTTCTGAGATATTGGAAAATATCTTTTTTTTTTTTTAATTCTGGGAATTCTATTATTATGCTCTTTGATGAACAGAGACGTTACTTTTAGCTCAATATGTTTCAGTAACAGTGTGTATTATTTCATTTATGCTCTTTAGTGAGGTGTTTCTGTAACAAATTATACTATTTTGTTTCACATATCTTATGAGTTTTAAGTAGATATCTCCATTTTTAAGCAAAAAAATAAATAAATGAAAATGTCTGTGGTGCACTGTACAATATATTTTTTACAACTTATGGCTTTAACTGTGCATGGGTTAGTTCTCCACTTTCATGTACTTGTCCTATCACTTTTATTACATGTAGGCCTATAAATTTAGCTTCATTTCATAGACCTAATTTATTTATAAAAGCAAAAATATTAAAAATCATGACATTAGGGTGTATTTTGTACCAATTTAATGGTAACTTTCATCTACAGCTCACGTTAATTATTTTAGAAAAGCTGTCTCAAAAAATGCCAAGAAAAAATGAACCTTTAATTTGTACTAAACTGGGACAGCATCGTGAGCTAGCTCACTCCCAACTGGAGTTAAGAATTCTCATGTTGTATGTTGACATTCCCTGATCCACTGGATGACAAGTTGAGAAGTATGGTAAGCCCTTCCTCATTCTTTGGATGCCCAATTAAGAAATATCATGGTACATAACAATAAAACCTCATCATCGGGTTCTCAAGTTGAGAAGTATCGCAGTACATATATATTGGACCTTCCTCATACACTGGATATCAAGTTGAGAAGACTTGTGGTATATTGTGACACTCCCTCATGAACTCTATTCCAAGTTGATAAGTATCGTAGTATAATGTCCCTCCCTTTTCCCCTGGATGTCAAGTTGAGAAGTCTCGTGGTACATATTGATGCTCCCTCATCAACTGTGTCTCAAATTGAGAAGTATTGTGGTATATAGTGACACTTCCTTATCAAATGTATCTCAAGTTGAGAAGTATTGTGGTATATAGTGACATCTCCTCATCAACTGTATCTCAAGTTGAGAAGTATTGTGGTATATAGTTACACTCCCTCATCAACTGTATCTCAAGTTGAGAAGTATTGTGGTATATAGTGACACTCCCTCACCAACTGAATGTCAAGTTGAGAAGTCTCGTGGTATATAGTGACACTCCCTCACCAACTGGATGTCAAGTTGAGAAGTCTCGTGGTATATAGTGACCCTCCCTCATCAACTGTATCTCAAGTTGAGAAGTCTCGTTGTATATAGTGACACTCCCTCACCAACTGGATGTCAAGTTGAGAAGTCTCGTTGTATATAGTGACACTCCCTCACCAACTGGATGTCAAGTTGAGAAGTCTCGTGGTATATAGTGACACTCCCTCACCAACTGGATGTCAAGTTGAGAAGTATTGTGGTATATAGTGACACTCCCTCATCAACTGGATGTCAAGTTGAGAAGTATTGTGGTATATAGTGACACTCCCTCACCAACTGGATGTCAAGTTGAGAAGTCTCGTGGTATATAGTGACACTCCCTCACCAACTGGATGTCAAGTTGAGAAGTCTCGTGGTATATAGTGACACTCCCTCACCAACTGGATGTCAAGTTGAGAAGTATCGTGGTATATAGTGACACTCCCTCACCAACTGGATGTCAAGTTGAGAAGTATTGTGGTATAGTGACACTCCCTCATCAACTGGATGTCAAGTTGAGAAGTATTGTGGTATATAGTGACCCTCCCTCATCAACTGTATCTCAAGTTGAGAAGTCTCGTGGTATATAGTGACCCTCCCTCATCAACTGTATCTCAAGTTGAGAAGTCTCGTTGTATATAGTGACACTCCCTCACCAACTGGATGTCAAGTTGAGAAGTCTCGTGGTATATAGTGACCCTCCCTCATCAATTGTATCTCAAGTTGAGAAGTCTCGTGGTATATAGTGACACTCCCTCACCAACTGGATGTCAAGATGAGAAGTCTCGTGGTATGCAGCAACCTTCCCTCCCTACAAACTTACCGCGGATATCTATTCTGGGCGTTAGACGTCCCATGAACAACTTGAGAGAGTATAGCAACAACAGAAAAGCAGACAGATTGGTCCTCAGCCCTTGACGATATCCGCCTTTTTCTCCTTTCTTTCTTTCTTTCTTTCTGTGGTACCTTTCGTAGACGCTCTATTCATAGACAACTCTCCCCATATATATTTTTTTCTCACATTGCCTGCGAGTCTTTAATTGTCAACTTGACTAAAGTAGGTGACGGAGGATGAATCTACCCGTTACTGCTACAAGTCAACGGTCAAAACACCCAATTAATTCTCTCCCCACCCCCCGTACCTCCTCTACCTCTTTCACTCATTGAAATATTTACGCCGGGGAAGTCTTCAAATTTTAAGAGTAGAATTAGTTTCCTGCATGAAGACTAAACCGTCTGTCACTTTTTTCTTTTAGGTTTTCGCCAATTTCTTGTGAGGAATGTCTTCCATTTCCCAACATGTCGTGCCTTCTGAAATTGGGTGGGAGGGGGGTGGGGTCTAAGCGGGGGAGGGAGAAGGAGTCATTTAAAACTTAGTTACAATTTGTTTGTCGAGGCTTGACACGGGTGATTTGTTTGACAACATTTTTTAATCTTGTAACACTAACAAGATATTTAAATTAGTGTGTCAAGTCTTTGAATTTTCGGAAACTTTATAAGACGTGTCAAAACAAGGTGGTTTTTTTTTTCACATTAAAATAAACGAAATGTGCTGTTAAGAAATAAACATATAATATCCATTTGGTATCACCAACACTTGATTATTTAAATATTATGATGATGATCCAAGCTATTATTTGTTTGTAAATATATTTTTTAATTATTATCACAATTTAATGATAATACTCTTTAAATTTAAATAAAAAATTTACAAGGGACTAAGATTCCATGACCTATTCTTAGCTTAGTAAACCAATACTCAATATAGTAACTATTATTAGGTGTTCTATATTACGACAGGTCCATTCCTTTTGTCAGTATACTTAAGCCGCCAATTCGCCCTGGCCTCTGCCTATTTCAGCTCCCAGAATTTCTTTCTTTCTTCCGATTCATCCAATATTTGAATCCTCCTCCTTCCTAAGCTCCTCTTTCCCTCAACCTCTCTCTCTATGACGTCTTGAAGAAGACAGTTCCTCCTAAGGAGGTGTCAAATTCATTTTTATTTGCACCGAAGAATCAAATCCCAAATTGTTCTCTTCTCGCCCACTCTTCTTAGGATTTCTTCATTTGTCACCCTCTTAGTCCACCTGATCTTATCAATTTTTCTCCAGCACTACATTTCAAAGCTCTCCAAGTATTTCTTTTCCATATTTCTAAGAGTCCGAGTTTTTGCTCCATATAGGGGGATGTTCCAAATCTAGCATTTTGATCAGTTCCAAACTCAACTTGCTGGTCAGCAGTAACCTCTTCTTGTTGAAAGCTTCCTTGGCCACGGTAATCCTTGACCTAATTGGTGCAGTAGGCATCCTTTGTCAGCAGACTTCCCAGATACTTGAACTGCCATATGTTTTCTAACTCCTGGTTTCCAAATTTGATTTTCAGCAGCTCTTCATTTTTAGAAATCAACAAAATAGGGTAACAACAATAATTAACAATGTGAGCTCAACATGCTAAATACACTAATATTACTAAATGAAAAATGTCTCATTATGTATCTCCTAAAACTTTGACAATTTACTAATCTACTATTAACTTTTGATAAACTGCATATTGACTAATATAGTAGTATTGGTTTCAAAATATTTTGATTTGCTTAGTTGTATTTAGTGTAGTAACTAAACAACAACAGAAGAAACCATATTTAGTGGTCAGACTATAGGCCTACATATTCTGTGTTTTGTCTCCTTGTTTTACCAGACTCGATCAAATTCAACAAATCTCGAAACTACAGGATGAAGCGGGACTACTACAGTCCAAATTTCATAGGAAGAGTCTTATCTGACAGCTAGTAAAGTTACTAGATCTACTTTCATGTATTCATACATCAAATCGATATAAATACTATAAATATTATAAAAACCTATAAATAGCAATAATAATGCTATAAAATGTTATAAACGTTGACAGTAATAAATATTTAATACATACATATGTTTGTATTTTTTAGACGACCTTTCTTATGAATATTGGACTGTAATATGTCATATTTTAAGTTCAAGGGCTACTGACCAACACCATAAGGCTATGTTTTAAAATTAGCGTTAAATCTCATTAGTAAATATATTACTTAAAGTAGGCCTATTTTAGTATTAAATCTATAATATAATATTATTTATTTTACTTAATCTATTCATTATAGTTTGGAGCGCGAAACATAAATAACATTTTCTGTCGTACATTAATTGATATTTCTCATAGATAATAATAAACATTTAGTTATATACTGCACTCATTTATTAATATCAGTTAGTAATTAACGAGCTGTTAAAACACCAACGAGTGATTTTAAATACGTCTTATGGATGTCAGCATGGTTTATTTCTTTCCAAATCATCCATTGTAAACAAAGGGATTCTATACCACCAACAAACTAACCTCTTAACCTAAGAAACATCGCCCCCACCTCTTTTACGTCATGTAGAGCGAAATAAACCTCAGGAAACTACACCCAATACCATGCTGAGTTATGGAGAAGGCTTTATCCTCGCTCTCTCTCAGTTAACTGTTGCCAAATCTCCCTCGCTCTCAGCTATGTCTGAAGGTGGTGTACTGGGGTAAGAAGGAGTACTGGCAAACCTCGACTGACCATCGTTGTGAAACTTGTCTTACATTTGAGAAGAGATTGAACACATGAAAACGAGAGAATGACACCTTGTTTCACATAATACATGCATTCCTCGACCCTCGGGGTATGGCTAAGCCTAGTCGGTTGACCGAACAGACGGGTCGGGTTCGAATCTCGGTCGTTACTGAGGCGTTTTCTTAATGGTTCCACTCTCCATGCAAATGGGTTACTTCCTTAATGAACCTCCATCTAATCATGGTAATAGTATTTAAGCGATAACCCGACGGTAGTAAGACGCGGTGCAAAATTTATATTATTATACATTCCTGATATGATATCCAGTGTAATCACGTCAAACTACTCGTCGGTGGTGCTGAGGAGGTTTCTTTTTTATTCCAGGCATAGCCGAAAAACGTCTCATTGGTGACATCTGAGTTTCCTCTTTTACTGTGATGATTTAACTACCGGGAAGGAGCTGGGTGTTGATCTGTTTCTAGATCTAAGATAGTTTATAGGTCGTGTGCTGATATAATCAGTCTGTTCAGAAAGTGCACGATTATACCTCTAATAAACAAACCTCAGGTGAGAAAAGACGACCACGAAACGTCATCTTTCCCATGATATTTGCCCAATCTGGTGCTGCCCGACTTCTCGCGACTTTTTAGTCACACCGAGATTGGGAGAGCTTTGATTTACAACCGCTAGGGGCGAGACCGTCTTCGGTTCACTTGCCTTAAGTCGAGGGGAAGCCCTAATATCCTTCAGGACAACGCCTTTGGAACAAGAACGGCTCAAGCTGCGTCCAACATTTCAAGAGCAGATTGATGGCTGGGAATGAATCTAATTGTGTTTTAACCTCGCATAGAAAACATTGACATTTCTCACCCGTGGGCGCGTAGATAAATTTAGATTCTAATCCGGGTTTGACTGTAATGAAGATCTGGTTTTTTTCCCCCACAAAAATATATAATTTTTTTTGCACCGACTCTTACTAACCGTTCGGGGCACATGCCCATGAATTAATTGCGCTAGTTTACCCGCAATTGCGTGAAAAAAGAATGGAAAACCATTTAGGAAAAATAAAAACCTCAGTACCACCCAACCGGGATTCAACCCCGAATATTCCCATCATTAGCAGTACAGTATATATTGCAATAGTGACATCTTAGACCCAGTGGTGGCAACCTACAGCCCGCGGGCCGGACAGCCACCGACTGATTTCATCTGTCCCACAAAATATTTAGCAAACAAACAATTGTCTTGATAAAATATAGCTTATTAATAACTATTTACCTTATAAAAAATACGTAGCTGAAATTATTTGCTCAGTATTTTTCTAAAAAGGCAAACTAATTTTTTTTTTCTAACTCTATACTGCCCATTTATCAGAAGGGCTGCCTACCCCTGATGAGATTATACTGTAATTAAAAAATGACCAATGAATGTTCTACTGAGTGATGAGAACAATTCACAGATACAATTTAAACTAACTCTGCTTGCCCTGGCAACACTCCACGTTACGCCACTGCTTCTGTGGCAGTAGTTTCACGAGGGGTGAAATGTGACTTGCTCCCTTGTTGCTCCTTATGTGAGTGCATAAGGCGACCACATGTAAACACCCGACAACAAATTAAGGGAATATTGAGAGAAAAGGGGTGGAGGGGTGAGGTGGTGGTGGTGTATTTTCACTCATCTGTGGCTTAGGGACAAGCTAATATACTCCCTTCTTCCCCGGATCAGTCTCTTTAAAGACATCCGCACCGCTCTTTCTGAAGATGTGTCACATTTTAATGAGCTGTGTATTGACCGAGAGAAATAAGATCATTAGTAAAGTGAGAATATGGAACAACGTAATTATGTATATTTTTAGTAAGATTAGCTGAAGGATTAACTTCGGGCCAATTTTAAAAGCACAGCTATGTACTTTTTAGTACCACTTCTAACAACCCGTTCGGGTTTTACATGCTAATGTTTAGGAATGAGAAAGGTAAATTTAGAGGAAGTGTACTCACATTTGCTTGGGGGATAGTGGAAAACCATTTAGTAAAAAAAAAACCACCCCAAATACACCCAAAAGTGATTCGAACCCTGATCACCCCATCATCGGAGGTTCAATCGTTTGCGAAAGTGAAGCCTTAGACATGCGGCCACCGAAAACATGTTTGAGAATATTTATGGATATAAGTCTACTTTCATGTGTTTATGATTCAAGTCAGATGAAGAGCAGCTATCACTTTTGACAGATGAATCAATACCTCTAAAATAATATTAATAGCAAAGTAAAATGTTAACAATGTTGACGGGAAATAAAAAATTTGCATTTCATAAAATTACCTTTCTTTGAAAATTGGACTGTACGGTACCAGTGGGTGCTTAGGCAAACGGATCAGTCTCGCACTGCCTCTAAAGTTTACTTCTGGATTTTACATCCCTCATACCCCCCTCCCCTCCCACCACTACTTGTATGGCTGGTCTCTTGGCCAGCAGTCATGGCTACCGATCTCTGGAAGTCCAGGGTTCGATTCTCAATTATACAATAGGTATTTTCCCCGAAGGCAGATTGTTCCGATGGTTTCCAAGGTTTGGATGGTTATGCTTAAATTAAGTTTAAGATTTCTCCTGGTACCACATGATCATCATAATTATCATCACATCATCTTATAGGGACGAAGTAGCCCCACCTACTCCAACCTCAGAAGATGGGTTACATATCCGTCACTGTCGGTAAAAGCGCGGGAATGTTTAGCTGATAAATCCTGATGGTATAAGATTTAAAAAATAATAATTTTACTTGTGTGGAAATAATATACGTAGTAAGCTACAGTCCAATTCTCATAGCAAGCCCCTTTTAGAAAAAAAAACCCAATAAACGTATCCTTTGGTGCTAACATTGAAAGATTTCATTAGTTTATTAGTACTATTTTATAGGTATTTAATAATATATATCAATCGTGACAGCTTATATCACATGACTAAACGTAGGCCTGTGCACACTTGATAGTAGATCTATTAACTTTCCTGGCCTTTCTATAAAAATTCGATTATACGCCCTATTTATATGATTAACACACAAGCGAACGAGGTAATAGTTAAGGATAATTTTAATATATAACTTTATATATACATCAGAGTGGCGTGGCGTGTATAGTTCCCAGAGTAAGCAGAGTAAGTTTAATCTCTACTTGTGAAATTTGTTCTCATCACTCAGTAGAACACTCATTGGTCAGGTATCAACACAATATTATTGTCATCATGCGAGTAGAGTATAATCGGTATTGTATTGGCCAAATGTGGACAGAATGGGGGAGAACATATCACAGGTGTAGACCTAGTTTTAAAAAAGCTATCTACCCACCCTTGTAAACCTCCATGAGACGCCACTGTGTACCATATTTAATTTACTTAGTTAAATATTTTCCACATCCAAAATTTAGGACTAGTTTCATAGCCATACTTAGTACGCCTCAAATGCAGTGCTATATTAAATACAAGACGACACCTACCTAGACCAGAATGGAATGGACCAGTTTTCCATATTTGGAACTAGTCTGTTTCATTCAAGTTTAGGTATGTGTCCACTTGAATTTAATATAGCGTTGCACTTAAGCCTGATAAATCCATTAAATTAGCCCTTACCCTCTAAATTCCTTCTTTGTAAAAAAAAAACTAAAAATAAAAAAATGCTATAAAATAATTTTCGGCTCAGTCGGACAGGATAGACGTCACCCGTCAAGCTGTTCACTCCACCACCCTGACCCGTCAAACCCTTGAAGGGGAAGGGGAGGGGGTGGGACTTCCCCGCTAAGCGCTGTCACATGATACCGGCCCGCTCTGCTTCTAATTTGCTGCACTGTTTAGATTCTTTCCACCAACCATCAATTATTTATAAAGTTGGCAACAGTAGCGACGCAGGCAATGGCAGCGCCGGGGGTCGGAGATGCCAGGAGGATGGTGAGGGGAGGGGGCAGGGGGGAGGTAACCGTTCCAGTACCGACTCGCTAACACAGCCCACCCAGGGCACCCACCCTATTACACATTTTATACTGGGTCTAGAGTGTAGGAGAGTAAAAGATAGATGAAAGAGAGAGAGAGAAAAATAAAGAGAGGAGTATATAAAAAAAATTGAACGTTAAAAGAGCCTTGCCATCATATTCTCATGCATAAAACATCGCATTTACATTTTGCATCTACGTATGAGGTTTTCTATCGTGATACTTTACAATCGAATAACGACCCAAGTCCAGGAGTGAGTCTTTTAAAAATAGCTATTTATTTAACACGTGTTCAGTCCATTCGTCATAGGAGTGGTGGTAACTGACAGCTAGCAGAAGATTTTTATTTCAAACATTGGTTGAAAGTCACTAATATGGAAATAAATTAATTTTCTTGGTAATTATATAAGCTATTATTAATAAAAAATATTTGTAAATCATTCAAATAATAATTCTATAAGGATCACTGTATAATCATCTTTTTCGTAGCTTATTGAAATAACAAAATATAATAATAAAACTATTATGTTTTTTATTTCGCATCTGTGGTAGGCAACAAGAGATATTATAGTTCATAAAATAATAAATTAAAAGTTCACACTTGTATCTTCTTAAAAATGGTCAGGAAATTAAATAAATGTTTTTTATAACTTGCAGACCATATGGTTTGGCGAATGTTTATAATATGAGAGTAGATCTGGTAGAATTTCCTGTCAGTTACCTACACTCCTATGGCGAATGGACTATACAAAGAATTATTTTTGTATGTGTGCATGGCGTCTAACCCCTCGTTTGGATTATTCCTGTATCTACACTAAATGGGATAGGGATGAGGAAGGTATAGTTTTAAATAAATTTTGCCAGCATTTGCGTGGAGGGAAAGTGGGAAACTATTTAGAAAAAACACCCTAAGACACCCAACCGGGATTCAAACTCCAATCTCCCCGTCATCGGCAGTCCAGTCTATTGGAAGAGTGATGCCCTTAACCATGCGGCCACCGAAGCGGTTGAAATTTAATCAATGTGTACTGTAAAAAAATGTATTTTATAAAAACGTTTATTTCTACTAGAATCCTACTATAGTTTTTTGATAGGAGTAGGTGTGCTCTCTAGTTCTTGTGACTGATTGAGAGGGTAAGGAATCGAGTCCCGATTAGGAGAACTATTCATAAAATTTATTTTAATTTTATGGAAATGCTGATTTATTTAAATTTCACTTTATGTGAACAGCGAATGAATAAAATTGATTTTAGAGCAAATGTACCCGCAATTACGTAGAGTGAGGGTGAGATGTTATATGAGAGAAAAAACTCATTAGGCCACTACACCGGGCTTGAATTCAAACTCTGGCCTCCTTTTCACTGGTAAACCAGACAATACGAGACTGATGACTTCGTCCGCATGGCCACCAATTTGGATTACGATATATTTTTGTTAATAATTAACTCGTACCGGTGAACAATAGTGGATAAAGGCCCCATTTTCATCTTACTTAGTTTTATGGTTATAAGGAGTCTTAGGTTTGAATCTCACATATACTTGTACTGAGTTTTTTTTAATGGTTTACCAAATGAATGCGAGCTCACTTACTTTAAATTATACCACAGCCATTCATACCTCACTAGCCTGGATATCATCGCTGGGGGGAATGTATGATTACTATTGAAAAACAGCGTTGTCATGTTCTCGTTTTCGTGTGGTCACTCTCCCCTCAAAATGATAAGTTTCGCAACGTTGGTTAGTCGAGGTTGCCAGTAGCTCCTTCTTAACCCCAGCACACCACCTTCCTAAATAACAGAGCGAGGAGATTTGGCAACAGTTAACCGAGACAGAGCGAAGATAATTATTTTCTCCTCAAGACCTGCAGTTCCCTCAGCGATTATATTGGATGTAGTGTAAATATGTATACACATGAAATTAAAGTTGTCCGATTTAGATATTTTATAAGTGTCATTGTGCGGTGTTAATATACGAGATTTCTCATAAACGCTTTAAATTATCCAAACAGAAAAACAAACAAATTAATTAACTACCTTTGATAACTATAAATGAGAATACCTGGAGTGGCCCAATCTCTGTTCTTGAGGAGTAATTAATTATTTTTACACGAGAGAGATTAATTGTTTTGTGGCCCGGTGGTAGAGATGCTTTCTTAGTTCACACATAATTTGAATGCGAGTCTATATTATCTGATCAGCCACACGTGCACGGTTAAAGCGCGGAACGAGCGAGCCTAGGGCCATTTGGTGAGAAGGGGGGAAATTGAAGCAAATTACAAGAAATCAATGCGGTGCTGACACCTAGCGATGATTAATATAACTAACTAACACAAGGAAAAGAACATATTTGGCTCAGTTTAAATATTCATACGTAACAGTCATAAATAACAGAAGGATTTATAAATATATATCTCTTAGACTAAATATAGCTTTTAGTACCAAACTATGTCACAAAACTACATAAAATTAAAGTTGTCCTATTTAATTGTTTTTACATTTTATATAGATTTCACAAAAATTTGATTAAAAATCTCTTATCTTTAATAATAAAATGAAGAGTTTGTTCGTCTGTGTGTCATGACTCATGATCACTGAGTGATATCCACCCCATGCAGAGGTCTGAAATTTTAAATATATATTTTTTTAATTTATTAAAAACTGGGTTGGAAGAAATAAAATGAAGATATTTTTTTTCTATCTGAGGAGAATAAAAGCATTGCCCCGATGTGAGAATGGGTACTTTAATTAGTAATTTTTTTTTAAAAAGAAGTCACATAGATCCAATGAATCAAGGTCATAAGACAATGTTTGGACAAAAAAATTATGTGCGAGCACGACCTTGTTCGAAGAATGTAATCGCTGCCGACATATTCCTCCTCCCTCCTCCCCGTCCCCCTAGCCCTGGACGCAGTCCTAGTCCTGATGAGCTCAGTGGTGCGAAGACACCGAAATGACTACCTTACGTTCCGCCCTTGTGGAGCAGAGCCAGGACCAATTTTCAGGACGAGATGAACGCACCTGCCCGTCGAGCTCTGGGGAGGGGCGGGGAGGGAAAGAGGAGCCAATTAAACAAAGGAATGCGGCAAAGAGAGCGGCGAGGGGCTATTCTTGGTTCGACGCGCGCCCCTGCTGCCGTGAAAGTCTTTAACTATTTATTTTTATTTATTTACTTAAGGTATTTAACGTGCACTTTCTGAACCGACTTATTACATCAGCACACTAAGGATTCTATGTGCGAGAGCAAAAGAGCCTATCAATTTTCTCACACCTTCCACGGACATGCCACAGTCGACATGGGACTGACGGCTTTACTTACCCTCCGAAGGAAGTTGTGCTACGGATTTCTATCTCTCAAGAAAAATCTGTCGACTCCGGCTAGGTTTGAACCCACAAGCATCGGGTCCTGAGGCGAGCACTTTACCTCAAGATCACAGAGGTCAACCAGTTTTATCTATTGTGGATTTACACGCCCACAGACTTAAAAAACCAGAGCAGGACAACCCGCTTCGGGGGTCAAATAGTCTGAGGCATCACTGTTGCAATAGAGTGGACTGCCGATGGTAGAGAGTTTGGGGTTTAAATCCCGTTTGGTTGTACTGAAGGTGGTTTTTCCTAAATTGTTTTTCACTCTAACCAGTAACGCAAATGTGTGTGCACTTCTCATAAATTTAAACTTACTCATCCCTAACAAATTAACTTAAATAGTGCATATGTGTATACAGCCAGAATGGGTAGTAAGACGTGGTGCTAAATATAGGCTATATGACTATAACAGACAAATGGTCACGCGATGAGCTCCAAACCAAATCAAGAGATTTCGGCACCATCCGCTTGGTCTCACCCACCGCGAGTTGAAATAGTTACCTCTTTGTCCACTTTGAATGTGCTACAGTATTATTTCCACAGGAAGGGCTTTATCCAACAGCTGGAAAAGCTACTGTATATAATTTCACGTATTCATACGTCAAGATTTGTGATCTGCAGCTGTTTCTTTTGGTAGATAGTAACAATAGGTCTATTTATAAGAAAACACTAATAATAAAGTAAAATGTCATCAATGCTAGCATAAAAATGTTGGTATTTTTTAATTGTTTCTTCCTACCAAAATCTTACTATAGCTAAATCTCAATTCATTTTGTCTCCAATAGCCATCTTGGTAAGCTGGTCAAAGTAGGTGATGTATTATATTTGCTGCACCACCAATAACTACCCGTTTGAAATACTTTAAATAAAATGCACACGCATTTGCGTGGAGGAGGAGAATAAAGCCATTTAGGAATAGAAATCTCAGTGTTACTGTTTGATATTATAAACCCACCCTCTCCGTCACCGTTAAATCATTCCACACCCGGTCAACGCCATATCCCGCGTGTTTGGCTATGCAGATCCGAGCTATAGGGCATCCACTTCAGAAGAGGGGGTAAGTGACAGCTAGCAGAACTTTCTTCATTTCAAACATCGACTGAAAGTCATTAAGGTCAACTAACCCGTTGATGGCTACAAACGATTGCTCAACTTGCCTAGCCACCCCTCCATTCGACCGACGTGATCCACGCACCACACTGAACATGTTTATGCTTTTCAAGATATGAATAGACTAAAAGTGTGAGTGACGCTTGTCGAACTGGTGACCCCTGTCGGAAAGGGCTTAAGGCCCCCTTACACGCTCAATATTATTGAAGAAATATTATTTTGTCAATATATTGCGTGAAAATGATTCGAACTTAGACGGTCAATATTATTGTGCGATTGTTCAGTCCATATCGGTAACTTGTTCGAGAAGTATGTCGGTAACTTGTTCGAAAAGTATGTCGGTAACTTGTTCGAGAAGTATGTCGGTAACTTGTTCGTGAAGTATGTCGGCGTAACTTGTTCGAGAAGTATGTCGGTAACTTGTTCGTGAGTATGTCGGTAACTTGTTCGAGAAGTATGTCGGTAACTTGTTAGAGAAGTATGTCGGTAACTTGTTCGATAAGTATGTCGGCGTAACTTGTTCGAGAAGTATGTCGGTAACTTGTTCAAGAAGTATGTCGGTAACTTGTTCGAGAAGTATGTCGGCGTAACTTGTTCGAAAAGTATGTCGGTAACTTGTTCGAGAAGTATGTCGGTAACTTGTTCGAGAAGTATGTCGGCGTAACTTGTTTGAAAAGTATGTCGGTAACTTGTTCGAGAAGTATGTCGGTAACTTGTTCGAGAAGTATGTCGGTAACTTGTTCGAGAAGTATGTCGGCGTAACTTGTTCGAAAAGTATGTCGGTAACGTGTTCGAGAAGTATGTCGGTAACTTGTTCGAGAAGTATGTCGGCGTAACTTGTTCGAGAAGTATGTCGGCGTAACTTGTTCGAAAAGTATGTCGGTAACTTGTTCGAGAAGTATGTCGGTAACTTGTTCGAGAAGTATGTCGGCGTAACTTGTTTGAAAAGTATGTCGGTAACTTGTTCGAGAAGTATGTCGGTAACTTGTTCGAGAAGTATGTCGGTAACATGTTCGAGAAGTATGTCGGCGTAACTTGTTCGAAAAGTATATCGGTAACTTGTTCGAGAAGTATGTCGGTAACTTGTTCGAGAAGTATGTCGGCGTAACTTGTTCGAAAAGTATGTCGGTAACTTGTTTGAGAAGTATGTCGGTAACTTGTTCGAGAAGTATGTCGGTGTAACTTGTTTGAAAAGTATGTCGGTAACTTGTTCGAGAAGTATGTCGGTAACTTGTTCGAGAAGTATGTCGGGAATAAGCTTCATTTTTCTTACTGCCATTCATATATTCTTCTGATTTTATTTTTCACAGGGCCAGCCGGCAGTGACCAGTCTTACCAATCAAATTATCACAATACATACTCATATCTCTGGTATTCTTTATTTATTACTACATATAGGCCTACACCACACAAATAAAATAATTTATGTCACCTTTATGCATTTCAATAGAAATCTTCTTTCCTCTTCTTTTATTTGTTCCTTTTCCCTCCAAAACAGACATTGCCGATTAGAGAAAACAGAACCAATAGAGGGCTATTTTGCGTAATAACCGCCTTACACGGTTCAATAATATTGACGAAGCTTCAATATATTGATAAAGCTTCAATAAATATTAAAAACTTGTAATATTCCTCAATATATTGCGAAAACCTTCAATATTACCTTCACAAGATCAATATTATTGTACAATCTGCAATATTGTGCAATAATATTGAGCGTGTAAGGGGGCCTTAAAACTTCTTCCCCCTCCCTCTTTCGTGTCCATTTAAGGAGACTTTTTGGATTTTACAGTCCCCATTGGTCCTTCCCTATAACACGTGAGTGTGATGACGTTGTGTTGTAGATTTTTGTTACTTTCTGTATATATTGAGGTAGTTTAGGAGGGAAAGACGTACTCGGTTCTGCACGGTTTTAGGCGTAAGATGTGCGTTGGTGTATCGTTCTTTTCTAAATTATCGTTATGGCATAAAAGTATTAATATTTCTAAATTCCCTTTTTTAATATTTACCTTATAGCTCTAAATCGACCCTTCTGGTAGGCCGAGATGTCTGTCCCTTTTGACATAGGTATATTTTTTAACATGTTAAAAGATAGAGTTTATTTATTTGTCAGGAGCGATTAGATATATATCTAACGCTCGTGTACTATTGCTATTATTGGCCTTCTCTTGGAAGAAGAAAATGTTCAAATTTTGTTTAATATATGCCGGCGTAGGCTGTCGTAGGTAATCTTGACCAGGCATGTATGTTGTAAATATTAAAATATATTTTGTTTTTTAATTAAAGTATATTTGGATCCCTTATATATATATATATATATATATATATATATATATATAAGGGATCCAAATATATATATAGCAAGTCTTTGTTTCTGCATATTTTCTTGAAGATGACCTATTATATTTACTGTTTAAATTAAGCCTTTAGGGGCGGTTGTCGTGATACAAAGTAAATAACTATTATTTGCTTGGTTATATTGTAGAATATTATCAATAAAAAGTGTGATCAGGCGAGTATAATAATACTTTTCTAAGGATCACTGTGCAGTTGGAGTTTTCGTAACACAGTGAAAGAACAAAATATATTAATAAAACTATTGTATTTATTTTTATTTTGAGGTTGTGGCAACAATAGATATTATAGAACATGAAATAATAAATTAAAAACATTATATTCACAACTGTATCTTGTTATAACTGGCCAACAAAATAAATACATATTTTTTATGTCTTAGAGATTGTAATGTCTCAATTTGTAAGCCCCTGTGTTGTTTCGAAAAGGAAGCATGAGACTGCAGTTTTTATATTTTATTTCCATTTTATATTTAATTTCGGGACTTATATTTATTTTATAATATCATTTTTAATTATTCATTGATTTTTTAGAATATTTTAGCCCTTAAAACAGTTTGGAAGTCAATACATTTCTTTTATTTTAAATGTGTTTACTGAGTGCGTTGGACGATGAAACGAAAGGAAACAGCTGATCTAGCAATTTGTTTTCGTTCTAAGAGAAATACACCTTTTCCTTGGTACGGAGCGGTTGCATTGTCCAGCCAACCAGAAAGCTAGGATTTAAACTACTCTCATGTGATAGGTCGAGATTGTCAGTCCAATCGTCGATGACGTAAGAATTTGAAAAAAGACGCGAGGGAGAAACAAACTCTCATTGTTACACAAAGAAAGACGCGCAGTGACGGATCATTTGTACAAGCTGAAGTTGTAATTGTTATAATAATAACCTATAAAGGAATACGTTCTAACAATAAATTAATATAAAAGTGATCAAAGTATATTTATTGTACAAGTGTGAACTTCCTTATATGGTAATCGCGTCTAGAAGGAAAACTGAGCTAGCCAGGGATAGATAACAAGATTAAAAGTTGTCTTTACGTAAATTTCTTCAATTGGAGCCCAACAATAGGGCTTTCAGCATAGAAGCTTCACTTTGGAATTCTTCAATTGACGAGCCAACGTGGGTCTTCGTGGTGATCTTCAAGATATAGCCAAATAAAATATTAGTTTCCAAAATAAAACTTTTTTTATATTGTAAACAGCGCATGAACACGGCCGAGAAGATGGTTTGTACGACGTCATCAACCGCCCTTGTAGGGTTCGCCATCTTGATTTCAGATTTTAGAAGCTCTCGTCTGAAAAGCATTTTTTTAAGTGGAACACAGAAAACTACAAAAAAAGAAACCTTCAAACGGTTATTTTCATAAGATCATGTTTAATAATGTAAAAACAGTTAATAATTGAAAACAAATGGTTTGTTTGTGTAAATGTTTTGATTGCCAAAAGTAGCAACATATGGTCTTGCAGATCATATGGTTTGGCGAATGGATATAATAGAGTAATATTTCCCTTGCCGTGGATGCCTTCTATAATGAATCTCTGATAAAGCTCAAGAGAAAAGTTTAAAATGTATCAAGTGTAATGTATTAATTTATATAATTACATTAATATATAGAATAATTGGTAATAATTATTTGTTCAAACTTTACATTATACTAGTAAGTAATTAATTTTTTTTTTGACTCACCATAATTTATCTGAAAATTTCCCTGGGAACAAACGAACGAGAAACTTTTCTCATAGTTTAAATATCGGCTATAATTACCAGTTTTCCTAATTGAAAACAATAGGTAACATTTCTGTTGGCCGGTTTCCTAACTGGCTCGAAAAGTTTCATTACTTCTATCTTTGTTTTGTTATTATTTTTTAAAAAAAAGGTAATACGTAATTGGCAGCAAAACGTGAACAAGTTATTGAGTAGCAATATTTTAATTGGGAAAAAAATATAATCAAGACATTTTATTGTTAAGAGAAAATGATTGGTAGTACGTATTTTTTATTTTTTTCGTATTCTCAATTAGTAGCAATCATGTAGCAACAAATATCATTGACGTGGAAAATGTTTTAAAAATAATTAAAAAGGGAGTTTTTTCCTTCTAAGAATGAATCTATTGACTCGAAAAATTAAGGGTGTGAGAAAAGTTAATGGGAATTATACCAAGAAATGCATAATTAAAAGTGTGTACTGTGTCAAGCAAATACATTTACAAATTCAAATTCGAAAGTAAAATTATATACAAATAATTATAAATATATAACTTTATATTATGGCTTTTTTTAAATTGGTGTAAGTTGTATTTTTTGGCTAGTTCTCAGGTGTGGAATCAACTTTGTGGAACTGCCACATATTGAAATAAAGGGCATTCAATTAAAACCAACATCTACACATATTTATCTATGGCCATATCTTATGCAGAAACTTGTGTCCGTATTTTATATAAAGAAGATTAATAATTATATTACTAATTACATTGTTTTTGATTGTTGCTCAATCACGCCCAAACCACTGTACCAAATTGTTCTTCTTAAATTTCGCATGGACGTCCGGTTAGCATGTAGGCTAATCAAAAATTACGTCCACTATTTGGTTTTAAGTTAGCGACTTCAAAACACTTCTCTTTAGCCTTTTTCTCAGCTTATGCTTTTTTGGATTTTCATTGTATCAACTTTTGAAGGTTCCTATATATAGTTATATTAGATATTACGTCCATCTTAAAAAAATTGTGACTATAGAACACTAATTTTTAGCCTGTCTAGAGATGTAGCTCATAAACTATGAGAAAAGCTGACAATATGAACCAGTAATCAATCATCATATAAATAATATACGATGTATATTTGTTTGTATGTATGTGCGTCTGTGTGTTTGTGGGGCTATAACTCCAAACCATGATACCTAGAATCTTAAATTATACTAATATAAAAACAATGAAATATTGTCTATCTGTTTGTTGCTCAAACACACTCAAGCCATTGTATACTTTTAGGAGACATATAAAATTTAAAAAAAAGGAATATAGTGGGATTAACCCAAAAACCCCATTAATTCTTAAATATTAGAAATTCCTAAGTGGGGATGGTGAAATGGCGGATTTAGAAATTTCCCAAACCTATGTAAGAAACTAATTTTCTCTGTGGTAGAAGATTGAAATTTGTCAGGCAGGTGTAAATACCACACCAAACATTCTGAGAGAAAAATAATTAAATTTTAAGATTAATTACAGGAAAAGGGGGAAAAGGGTAAGCCACAAAAATTTCCTAAGCTAATAGAATAAAACATTTCGCGTATGTTAGAAAATTGAAATATTTAAATACTTTAAACCTCAAGCAACCATAAGATTCTGAACATTTATGCGCTTTGTTAAACTGTGATGCTTTTATTTACAGTGTGTTTTTGTAATAATGCATATAATTTATTTTTACATATCTTATGATCGCTCTTAAGCAAATATTGAGCTACATGGATTGCGTTCGTTTGTGAACCCAGTTTATGGGCAGATCAATGCTGAAATGTCAGCGTTCCTTTTACGTGCTTGTCAAGATTTTATATATTTAACACATATATTAAGTTTGTAGTCAATTGATTTGAAAATTATGTCCTCCCCTCCAACTCATTAGATAATCTAACTAAATATATCAATTGCTATCAGGTGTGGTAAATCTATTTTGTTATTAGTCACTTCGGTTACTATACGTCTATAATTATTGCTTAATATAACAGAATGCATTAAAAATATATAATTTCATAAATCATAACTATCTCAACAGAGTGAGGAAAATTCAAAGCTAAGCGAATCAAGGCAGATCATCTTTTTCCTTTCCTATGATCTCAAAAATGTAATCAAGTACACCATTTTTTCTATTTTTACATGGCTTGTTAGAAATAATAAATATTTCGCTTCATAATGCAAACTATTTAAATATTTTGTGATAAATCCACGAGGCAGGCAATATATTATACAACGCTATCTCTTGAGCGAAACTATAACTGAAACAACCATTTTCAGATTTAGTGACACAGTTTGACGTCGCTCAGCAGCACCAACCAGGTGACGAGAGAGACAACTAAATGAACATACAAGACTTTTAACACCATCTAGCGGATATATACAAAACTATTTATGATTTAATACTTCCAGCACCTGCCGCACAAATTTTGCGATAATTTAGAAAGGAGGGTTTTAAATTTATTAACAAAAGTTAATGTGTGCTGTTATAGCCATAATGATTTGAAATAAATTATACAAGTACCGTTTATAGCACTAACATTCTACACAGAAATACAAATTTCAAAATAATATTTTATGTTTAGTTATAAAATTGAAGAATCCTTAGTTTAATTTATTCTCGTTTTCTATTTGCTACATAAAAACTTATTGATCCTGTAGCAATAAAATAAAAATACTTGTACGCAGTTCGGGTTGGGCTTAAATTACGAAATTCTACTAGAATTCGATTAGATTTATAATTAACTAAGTTGTACCTTTAGTTTGATACTTTAGGTTAATAAAGTGTTTGATATCCTTTACTTTAGTAATTTATGAATCACATTTTGAGGGGACTACACTATAAACTACTAAATTCATTTGACAATATTTTTGTTTTGTTTTAACGTTTCACTAAAACCAGGAATTTTATCTCCTCTCTTACTCCTCTCTAAGGTAACTGAACAGATCATAGTTGTTTTTTTTTAAGTTTACAGCACACGCTATTTTAAAGACTCATCATCAACTAATTTAGTTAATGTTTGTAACGTTGTTTGCATGCATCGCACGGCGTAATTATACATCTTTCGTTGCACGGCATGCTGGTCAGTTGCCTGGGAGAGTGCCCCGGCTAGATCAAAGTAAGCCTCGTAAAGACCAAGTTAAAACAATTCACTGCCTTTCTCTTCGTTCTTATCACTACGATAGGCAAATTTTTATTTTCGACAGAAATAATAAGTAAAATGGGACTAATTAATTAAAGTATTTAACGTGCATCTTTATGAACCGAGTGATTATATCAGCACACGAAATATAAACTAATTTAAATCTAGAACAGACACAACACCCAGATCCCTTGTTTTAAATTCATCACTGTGAAAGAGGAAAGCTATATTTCACCAACAATATTTTATTTTTTTGCAATGCTGGTAATCGAAGCCGAGACCCCTAGCTCAGAATATATACATGATACCGGCTTGGCTAAGATGTCAGACTTAAACTAATTTAAAGTAATATGAATGAAAAGCAATTTTGTATTAAAATAAAATGTTGTGAATATATTTATATCAATAATGTTTTAATATTATATAATCAGCTTCGGCGACCCCATGGTCTAAGGCGTCACTCTCACAATATACTAGACTGCCAAATATGAGGAAATCAAGGTTCGTTCTCAGTCGGGTGCACTGAGGCCGGTTTTCCATTCTCCCTCCACACAAATGTGGGTACACTTCCTAAAAATGTAACCTTCCTGATCCCTAATACCTTTGACGTAGTTAGTACATAGGGGTATAAACCGAACGGGTAGTAAGACACGATTCTTAAAAAAGACATTGATATAATATATAGCTACTTGGACATTAAAAATATAAACACTGCCTATTGTGTTTTCAGGAAGTCAAGAAAACATAGATATTTGAAATTTAACTTGCGCGATGGACACAACAAAATAAAATATCAACATTTTAAGGGTGTTTTAACTTAAAAAAGAATAGTCCATTCGTTACGGTTTATTATTTAAACGAAAATCGTTTATTTGATTTGCCCCGTGTCTTATTACCCATCAGGGCTATCCACATTTTATTGCGTCTATGAGGTAGGGAAGAGGAAGGTAAAATTTAGAGGAAACGTGTCATCATTTTCTTATAGTAAGCATGGGAAAGTGATGAGAAGAAATCATCCTCTGTAGACTCGGCCAATATTGGAAACATGAGCTCCGTTTCACCGGAAAACCAAAATTAGATGATATTCTTTACATTTAATATTGACACCGGGACACAGGAATCGAACCCGGGACCTTTGGCTTTTGACCTGGTTCGATTCCCGTGTCCAGGTGTCATTTTTCAATTTAAAGAATACGATATTTAGACGCGGCTATAACCGTAACTAACAAATAGCTTGGCTATTTAATCCATCAAAATTAAATGAGCCTGACACCTAAGCAGCGTGCCCATTGATGCGGATTTTCATTGCACTAATTTCCATGTAAAGTAAAACACTTTTTTTTTTAAGCAACTGTCTTCAAATTTGACAATATTTAAGTGATCTTTCTATGGAGAGGAGGTATACATGTGGAATGTGTCTACTGTCCAATTTTCAAAGGAACAACCTTATCTGACAGCTATAAAATCTACTTTAACGTATTTATAAGTCAAGTCATATGATCTACAGCTGTCACTTTTGTTAGATATTAGGTGAACTGGCGGTATAGGTGTAAGGTGTCAAACTTCTGTATCGGGGGGTCTGGGGTTCATTCCTCGGTCCCGGCACAGATTTATCTGATTGCCAAACCCTTCCTTCACCTCTGACAAGACGTGTATTAATCAAAACTTGTGAATGTGAGGAATGCCAGGCCTTCACCGTGGTTCGGATCCCACGTTAAACTGTAGGTCCTCCATTTCATCCCACAATCCCCCTACCATTACACATTAGCGTAAGTGCGTATAACCCGAACGGGTAGTAAGACGCGGTGCTAATAATAATAATAATAATAATAATAATAATAATAATAATAATAATAATAATAATAATAATAATAATAATAATAATAATAATAATAATAATAATAATAATAATAGTGTTAGATATTATTAATACCAATAAAAATAACTCTAATAATATAATAAAATGCTTTCATTGTTGACAGCAGAAAATATGTTTGTATTTTTTTTAACTCTTTTCCTATGATAACTGAACTATACAGGGATAGATAAAATTATAGAACATTGAATTAGTAGTTCAAACGTGAGTTAAATTTTGTTGCAACTGATGCTCTGGTTGTAAAGAAAGTTTAAGTGCTAACTTTGAACACTAAATAGTTTCTTTTTCTTTTTTACTTTCTCTCTATCTTACAGGTAGAGAAAGTATTGTGATCGTCAAAAAAATCGAACTCGAGATTTTGATGAATTTTGACGTTTCATGACTTCCTGAATCCGAAAAAGTGGTTTTTGAATTTCCGTCTGTCTGTCTGTCTGTCTGTCTGTCTGTCTGTCTGTCTGTACCTCCAACTAGAGCCTAAACTATTTTACCGATTGAGCTGAAACTTGATATCTAGGGTTTTCATAGGGTTGCCCCGAGGGGTTTTTGGAATTGGATATCTACCCCTAAAATTAAGGGTAGTTTACTGAAGGGCAAAAAGAGAAAAAGTCGATTTTCTCAAAATCGGCTCTAACGATTTTGATTAAATTTCATTTATGAACATTAATAAATATTCCAAACAAAATGGCTACTCTCAATATTTCGGCAAAATCGTTTTAAGGGCTCCGGTCTGATGCGTAAATTAACATTTTTTATAATAGCTCCGAAACTATTTGAGATATGAAATTACTTAGCATTACAAATATGTATATATATTTATAATACAAATATTTTATTCGAAACATATTTTTATAAAATCAATAACTTTCAATATATACGCAATTATATATATATTTTTAACTTTTTGGGCATTAAAGCTTAAGTATTGCGACCGTAAGAAAAACTAACCTGAAATGTTGATGGATGTCGACGTCTCATGACCCCCCGAACCCTTAAAAATAGTCTTTGCAATGCCGTCTGTCTGTGTGTCTATTAAAACTTAAAATTAAGGGTAGTTTACTGAAGGGCAAAAAGAGAAAAAGTCGATTTTCTCAAAATCGGCTCTAACGATTTTGATTAAATTTCATTTATGAACATAAATAAATATTCCAAACAAAATGGCTACTCTCAATATTTCGGCAAAATCGTTTTAAGGGCTCCGGTCTGATGCGTAAATTAACATTTTTTATAATAGCTCCGAAACTATTTGAGATATGAAATTACTTAGCATTACAAATATGTATATATATTTATAATACAAATATTTTAATCGAAACATATTTTTATAAAATCAATAACTTTCAATATATACGCAATTATATATATATTTTTAACTTTTTGGGCATTAAAGCTCAAGTATTGCGACCGTAAGAAAAACTAACCTGAAATGTTGATGGATGTCGACGTCTCATGACCCCCCGAACCCTAAAAAATAGTCTTTGCAATGCCGTATGTCTGTGTGTCTATTAAAACTTAAAATTAAGGGTAGTTTACTGAAGGGCAAAAAGAGAAAAAGTCGATTTTCTCAAAATCGGCTACAACGATTTTGATTAAATTTCATTTATAAACATTAATAAATATTCCAAATAAAATGGCTACCCTCAATATTTCGGCAAAATGGCTTTAAGGGCTCCGGTCTGATGCGTAAATTAACATTTTTTATAATAGCTCCGAAACAATTTGAGATATGAAATTACTTAGCATTACAAATATGTATATATATTTATAATACAGATATTTTATCCGAAACATATTTTTATAAAATCAATAACTTTCAATATATACGCAATTATATGAATTTTTTTAACTTTTTGGACATTAAAGTTTAAGTATTGCGACCGTAAAAAAAAAAAACTAAACTGAAATGTTGATGGATGTCGACGTCTCATGACCCCCCGAACCCTAAAAAATAGTCTTTGCAATGCCGTCTCTCTGTGTGTCTATAAAAACTTAAAATTAAGGGTAGTTTACTGAAGGACGAAAAGAGAAAAATTTGGTTTTCTCAAAATCTGCTTAAACGATTTTGATTAAAATTCGTATCTAGGCGTTGATTAAGATTATAAATAAACTGGCTATTTTCATTTTCCTATGAAAATGATTTTTAGGGTACATTACAGAAGCGTTAATTTCCGTATCTCCACAACTATTGGAGAAACTAAACAACTTATCATTGCAAAATTGTAGGACTATTAGAAATAAAAAACTTTTATTTGACATATATTTTTATAAAAACAGCAGTTTCTGAGATATTTGCAAATATATTAATACAATTTTGTGAGCTTTAGTTGTAAACATATACTACTTAAGTCTTAACGCAATAATTCTCCAATGCCATAGAGTAATTAAATATAAGTAAGTATCTAAAAAAAGTATGTTATTTTTCCTTAAATCTCTTAGGAGAAATGTTTGCATAGCAATGATCTATCTCCATTTTAGACTCAATAGTCAATATTTACATTTTTTATTGGTCAAAATGTATAAATGAATAATTAAATATCAATGCGATGACTTGAAGATCTGCAACACCTTTTAAAATGTTAAAATTTGAACCAGAAATCGAAATTTTAATACGAAGTGTTGACCCTTGTGGAAGACATTAAACTGTTTGAAATGTTCTTAGGTGGACAAAGATGCGCCTCTTTTCTCATTGATTCTATATCATTGTATATTATTTTATGCGTGTTCTTATGTGGAGTGGTGATGATACAATGTACATTATTCCGTTCAGAAATCTTACGAGTTTATAGAAAGAGAGAGAAAGTCTGTGCGGTGTGCCGTACCATTTATTTACTATTAGTATTATACGTTGTTAGCAGTTCATTCCATATTAGTGACCGTTAACAATCTCCACTTCCAGAACACAAAGATAAATTTATGTTTAAGGAAATGCACCAGCGTTCACAAGGAGAGATAATATGGGGAGCGATATTATGAATGTGGAAAACCCTCCCGATCCCTCTAGATGGGAATAGAAGCCGGTCCTCCCAAGACTCTACCGAGCACAATAGCACCTACCTTCTCACCCTCCCTTTGTTTTAATCTATAATATTAGTTGCAAAACATTCACAATCACGCTTGTAGAAAGAATATAAAAATATATTTTATGCAAAAATAAACACTTAATTTTAAATCTGCAATTTTTATTTAATTTAGTTGAATACAATAAAAAAAATTTAATATTTAATTTAGTTGAATACAATTAATTTTTTTTTTAATATTTTGGTCTGTACTCTTTAAGGTGTAATTTATATTAGGTTAATTTATGTTTCTACCAGCTTTGGTGCACGTATGATCTAAGGCGTCCCTCCCGCCATAGACTAGCTGCCGATAACGAGGAGATCGGGGTTCGAATCCCGTTTGGGTGTACTAAGGATTGTTTTTTCTTAAAGGGTTTTCCGCTCTCCTACCACGAAAATGTGGGTAAACTTCCTCTAAATTTAACCTTCCTCGTCTCTAGCATATTAGCGTAGTTAGTACACATGCGTACAACCCGAACTGATATTAAAACGCGTTTCTAGAAGAAAAAAAGTTTTCAAATAGTTTATAAACTATAGATAGAACTTTGTTATTAGAAAATGATCGTTTCTACTGAGCTATCGAAGTAGGCCGACGACCTGTGCTGTTAGTTCTTACATTAGCCGCAGGGTCGCATCAGTTTGTAGAGAGGCTTATTCCGCGTTCTGGGCAAACCCTAATGGCTGCTACAAATCTCTTCACACGGTGTTTTGACCGCCTTACATCCTTCCTTGTAAAGTGCACAACATACGCCATTGGGAAAGAAGAAATACACACTGAATGTAGACACTAAGATTCCAAGGTAGCTTGTTATTACTTCGGCAAACTTATAAACTGTCATTAATTGCTATTGTTGAAATCACCACGTTCGTTTATTGTATAATAAATCTGGATCAACGTATCCTTTAAATAGGATATATATGAAAATAAATTAAACTCAACAATCTTGGTTATAAATCTGTATAAGGTGCAAGTAGGACTGGTAATTTTTCTTTGACATAATAACATATTAAGTAATTTGATTATGAAAGCTCTTTATTATATATAATATAATATAATATATATAATATATCCAATCCATATCAGCTGTTTCCGATATATTTAATAGCAAAAGTCAGGGCAGGCTAGAACGCTGGTATTAATGGATGCTGTTATAATTTATGATACAATTATTCGCCATTTTCAATATTAATGTTTCTGCTAGCTATTGGAATTAGCAGACAAGCAGTGGCGTATTCTGAGGAAATTGTTGCAGGGGAGATTTGGGGGCCGAGGACCACGTTGTCCAAGAAGTCAAGGGATTATTTCAAGGGAGGTATTTGAAGATGTGTACCTAAAAAAGTGGTTCTTGAACATTATTATTTCCCCTTAACCATATGATAACTTAGGAAATTTTGAGGCCCCTCCTACTTCCATATTTTCTCTTTGTTTTATTTATCCATAACGATGATTACCATCCTCTCAAAGTGTAATAAAAGTAACTCCATGGACGTTAGACCACATTCAAGTTATACCTACCGAGTGACTACCAAACTGTTTGACGAATCTGTGCCAACTCTTGCGCATAGCGAATGGTCAGCACAACAACGCCTCCGCCATTAAACTCGGCTTTTTATACCGGAGTCCACTACTACTTTATTCGAGTAAAACCTTATTTATTCACACAGGCTGAATCTAACCCGTTCCAGACCCACTGCTTCCCAAATAATCCGGAAATACTTCTCAGAAAATCTGGAAGCGCTGGGAATTCGAACCCGGAGCCTGTGGGTCCTATAGCCAGAACCTATGACTACTAGATCACAAGGGCGATTTTCAAATTGTAATGGTATCTACATGGTTAGAAATTTAAGTAAATATTAATGTCGGGGCTAAGAGTGGTATGGGCACATTTCTGAATGCATAAGAGAGACAGATCCTATTCAATTAGCCTAGTGAAATTAAAAGCAACAGTTAGCAATACTCAAAGCAAACAATCATACATAAGAGTAAAATGAAGTGTACATGGACAAGCGTCCATCAGATCTTGGTGAGAGGGAATCAGGTGGATTTTTCAACTCACGTTGCAATTAAAATATTTCTTAAAGCCTAACTAATCTCACACAATGCTCTTCGGAGACAAACGAGTCTTCCAACTTGAGAATTTATGCTCCAGAAACTATTTAGATGCGTAAACTCTGACTAACAATGGGGAGATTATCTCGGACTATTAATACTCTATCAGCTACGTCATTGGTTTATTGCTAAGATATTTACACAGATCTTTAGCTGTAAGCAGTGGTGCACCCAAGGGGAGAGGGGCAAAAGGGTATTTGACCCCTCCTTTCCCCAATACCCACAAATAATTTTAATAGAAATTTAAATAATATGAAGTATAACTAAAATATTTAGCAGTGAAGATGTGTCTAATATATAGGCTACATTTTAAAACCAGGCGTCTGAATTAAGCCTAATACACAACATCAACAATTGAATAAAATCCCACAAATAATTGTTTCGATACCATTTGCATTATTTAAATCTCTTAATTACTATAAAACTACTCCAAATCATTTCTAAAATCAATTAATATTCATAAATATTCTCGGTCCTTGAGGTATTATGGGGTTTTGCCACCCCAAACCCCTCTACACCAAAATTTCATTCTTGCTACAGCCTTAATTAAATGGCTCCCCCAAATTAAATGGACTGTGTGCGCCACTGATTAAATAAATTATATGAAAATATAATTTATTTTACCGTTTCCTTCTAAATCATCTTGAAATGGTGAAATTACACTCCTGACTTTTAGGATTCTTGATGTATAACTATACAAAATCACAATAAGTCGTTACTGGTAATGTAAAACAAAACTAAAAGAACACTATTAAAACTCCACAAATCCTTTCTACTAAAGAAAAACAAGAATTACCGTCAACCAGCCTCATCGCACGCCCTACCGCCCCCCCCCCCCCTTCCTCACTCTACCAGTGCTGAAATGCCTAAATTTGAAATAGTGGTTAAGTGTTTGCCAAAACATGATAATACATGTGACTAGAATCCTAAACATAGCTCAATGTTATTTAATTAGTGTATATTTAAAGCTTGTTACGTAAACTAACTATTATTTTACAATTAATTTTATATATTTTTTATGTAATTTTACTTAAACTATACTAAATTAGCTTAATAAATAAATATTGTGATCTTGAATATTTTTTCAATAGTTGGCACAATGTACGTACAATGAACAGATGACCTGGGGTGTAAAAACCCGAACTCATTGGCCAATGACTTGTGGGCGAGCGGAAAGGAATGTGTTGCAACCCCCTAGACTTTGGGCAAGGTCATTAGAGCCTCCCTAGCTTGCCTTGCAGTTTTCAAGCAGCAAGCCCTGTGTTAAGTAGAGCCTTTTGGAAGAATATTTACTTAAAACACAGTATTCTTGGAATATGAATCAATATTAGTTTTAAAACTAATAATTCATTACATGTATATTTATTAACAATTTAAACATTAGTATTTATACACAGTTAGCATAGACAACATTGAATTAAAAAAAACTAATCCATATCATTATGGGTATGCGGCGCAGGACTAGCATACCCGGAGAGTACGCCACTGCAGACAAGTTTAGTAAAAATAGGGTAAATCAACTCACTATAAACAAATATAAAAAAAAGCATTCAATTTATTTTTATCCACAGCTCTTTAAGTGTAGGCATATGAAATTTTATCTACAAATTGATCGATGTATCGTATAGTAAAACATATATATGAATATCAATGTATTTGTAAATAAATCTATATATTGTGTATCAATATATCGTTGCCATCCTTAGGTACAAGTATATATATATCTCTATCTTTTTATTCATCCTTAAAAAATGTGTTACTCATTTTATAATACAACATTTGAATTTATAACTAACCCTGTATCGTATCTTGAATCACTAAGAATTACGGATGGGCGTTTTTTTAAAATAAAAAACATCCATTAAAATTGATTCTTTTAAAAACTATGAATCAATGCATTGATAGAATATAAGTCGATTATCAACCAACCAGTTTTTGTTATTTAATGAGGTGAAACGAGTTAAATTAAATTCTGAAAATTGAAAAATGACACCTGGATACGGGAATCGAACCCGGGATTCCCGTGTCCAGGTGTCATTTTTCAATTTTCAGAATATGATATCTAGGTGGAGTAATCCCCACTAATAAGCATAAATAATAGCTCTGGCTATTAATTCTTGAGTTAAATTAAGTAAAGTGAGTTTTTTTCTCTTCTCAAAACACAACCACTGGTAGCTAACCTTACATGACAAGAATAAATCAAAGTAGCCAACTTAGGAAAATATTTGGTGCAAAAAGGAACTATAGTATTGGAGAGTGGAGGAGGTTTCATAATTATGAGTTAATATAGCCTGTACTAATCAAGAATAAATAAATAAATAAAATTAACTAGATCTTTACATTTAAAAAAATGAATTCAGTAATTCTTGTACTCTACATGTTCTGACTGTTCATTTTGTTTTCATTCTTCAATAATGCTCATTAAAAATGAAGAAAAGGAAAACTTATTTTCACGTTTAATGAAAGGATTAAATAATAATTCAGTCTAATGAAATGAGTGTCTGACAGTAATTTTTGTATTAATTGTTAATGAAACATTGAAAATGACCATGAAATGACTGTCATTACTTGCCAGAAGTTTTTTTTTAATCATCGCTGATGACATTTTCATAATTAAAATTGTATCATAAGGCAGAGGCTATATGGACGTGTTGGAGCTTCCTTGAGGGTAAGGCCAGCAGTTTAACGGATATTGATTAATAAGCCGTTTACAAATAATGTAATTAATGATTTAGTGATTTGATAGGGTCTACCTGTAATTAATAAGGATTTTACTACCAAAACCTACTCGAACGAGTCAGTTTTAATTAATACGCCAACATTTTATGAGTTTAAAAAAAATCACAACAGAAGAACACGAAAAAAAGTAAATTAAATTCACATGTTCATCGAAATAAAAAGAAACATTACATAAATATATGTGCTCAACCTTTGGGATTTATTTTTTTAGACATGGTACAGTACATATGTAGTCCCTAATTAGTATTTACATGTTTACCTGGGAGATATAAACACATATTGAAGTATAATTCTAAAAAAAAAAAATGCCAGTCAAGTGGACTAGTTTTATCTTAATAATAATAAATAATAATAATAATAATAATAATAATAATAATAATAATAATAATATAATAATAATAATAATAATAATAATAATAATAATAATAATAGTCAAAATCACCCCGAAGACATATTGTCCCAGCCACCCCTTCAAAACTTCTGCTCTCCTAATCCTTATGAAACCAAATCCGCGGTATAGAGCTCAAATATATTTTTTTTCTATAACCTCACCACACACACCGAATAACGGCTACTACGGACAAATTAATTATGATATAGAGAACATATACAAGGTTTTTTTTTTCGTGTGTGTGTGTGTGTGTGTGTGTGTGTGCGCGTGCGTGTGTGTATTTTCCAACCCTCTTGGCCATCAAAAAGGCGAGCATCAACAGAGGAAAGAGGGAGGAGGATAAAAGATAGAAGGGGGAGAAGGGATTGGAGGTAAAAATGGACTTCAAAGAGATGAAGCAACAGTAGATGGATTCGTATAAGAGTAGAAGGGGAGCGTTTGATGGGTGGTATGTGTGGGGGGGAGGGGGGAGAGTGTTCGGATAAGGAAAGGAGGAATAGGGACATAGGAGTGGTGGAGGCTGTGGGGGAGACGGGGGATAAAGACAGGGGAGCTGATGACCCTAATAATGCGATGGATTTTCTGTTTAAGAGCTTGATAAAATGATAAAGATCTTTATTCAAGTATCACGTGATTAGCGTCGCATGTTCGAGGTTCAGCCGGTGGTCGGCTTCTAAAGTTATATTCGTTCCTCTTCTCTCCTCACTCCACCAACCCCATGATCATCATGATCATCTTTGTGGACGTGTTTGTGGGGTAGTGGAGGGAGAAGAAGAAAGTAAAGAAGCCAATCAAAGCCATCTATTGATAATATGTTAGAAACCCGCTTCAGTGGCCGAACGATCTAAGCCTCTAATTCGTCATTTTCATGTTAGATCGGCCTGTTGATGACGGGGAGATGAGGGTTCAAATCCAGGTTGGGTCAACTAAGGTTTTTTTTCCCAAAATGGTTTCCCAATCTCCTTCCACGCAAATGCGTGTAGATCATCACTAAAAGTCCTCCTTCCTCATCCCTACCCTATTAGAGTAATTTTCACATATATGTATAACCTGAACAAGTGAAAGACGTGGTGATAAAAAAAAATAGGTCCTTATACATGTCGTAAGGCTATATATTAGCTGGTATTATAATCTCATTATTATCTACCAGTGCCGTAACAATGGAAGGTTGCCAGGGTGGACAGAGATAAAGGTATACTACAATTTCCTTACGAGTAACCTTTTGGAACAGCTAAAAAAAAAAAAAAAAATTCGTTGCTAGCATCAAACTGAAAGTCATTTATATCACCCACTGTAGGAATAAATTTTGATTTATTTGAAAATCTATATAGGCTTAGTTAATTAAGAGAGTTGAACAAAGCTTAAGGATTATTGTATAAAAATGAATTTTTGATAACTAAATGGATAAAACAAAAAAAATATTAATGAAATCATAAAAGTTTTTTTTTTGTTTTTGTTTTGTGGTTGTGGCAACCAGGGATGTATAATATTTACACTTATACTCTTAAAACGGGTCAACATATATTTTACCACAGATATTTAAAAAATTAATAATGTAGATAAAAGCCATACAAATTTTTAGTTTCAAAGTGAAAAGTTTTAACTTTGTAAACACAAGCGCACGAACACGGATTGTATCTACGTCATCAACCGTCTTGATCTTGTCCGGTTCGCTATATTTATTTGTGAATTAAAGGCACCCATTTAGAAGCTCTCGTTTGTAAATGATTTTTAAGTGACGAAAAAATAAGAAATATCCATAAAGTTATTTCCATAATATTTCAATAATGTAATAACGCTTTAACGACGTTGTCTACTTGGAGATTTCGAAGCTATTTGCGAAGCGGGTTGCATCTTAACTTGACGCACCTAATAACTATCATACTTGGACGCTAATGTACAAAATAGAGATAGACGGAAGAGAATGAGAAGTTCACCTTGAGTAATCTCTTGTCTATGTTCTGATAACCCTTTCCCTCTTCCTCTGACGAGTTTACACAGTCACTTTAGTATTTACTCCTTGAAAACATTGACTTGCTCTTTAATTTTACCTTTTTCTTGTTTCTTATTCTAGATAGATATATTCTACAGCGGACTTTTAATCTACATCCTGGCAGGAAGATTCCAACAAGCCATTTTTGTGATCAAGACAAATAGCATAAGTTGTAGAGGATTTATACAAAACATGTTTACAAAAAACCTACTTTTAGATTTTTAAAAATGTGACACTGTAGGACTTTTTTTAGAATTATTTAAAAATGTAGGACTTTTTTTAGAATTATTTAAAAATGTATGGTTTTTTTTTGTTTTGACGTTATATCTTTAAAACTCGCAGAGTAAAACGTAAAATCATTAACAGGAGAAATCCTATCTTGACCGGCCGTGACGTCACAGGTAAGGCAACGCCCTTAAAAAAAATAACCATAATTGTTTGCTGTGAACGTTTTGACTGTCAAAAGGGATAGCTGCTCAAAATATGGGCTTGCAAATCACATACAATTTCTGCGTATGGATGCATTAAAGTAGATTTAGTAACATTGCCAAGCTATCAGTTAAAACTATTCGTAAATAAAAGGTTTTAGTTAAGACTGTATTTGTAAATTGTTCTCATCACTTAGTAAACCGGCCCCATGGTGTAGTGGTCAGTGAACCTCGGGGTTGCAGGTGCGATTCTCGGCTCGTACTTTGGGTATTTTTTCCCCGAAAGGGAAATTATCCCAATTATCACCAGGGTTAGGATAGTTAGGCTTAAGTTAGGTTAAGACTCACACCAGCTCCGTAACTTTATAATCACTATCGTCACATCGTCTCATATGACGTAAATAATTATATTGTAGACTAGCATTTGCCTGCGGCTTCATTCGCATTAAAAAATGCATCAACGCATTCGACAACTTATAATCCTAGAAAAGAATGAAACTTAAAAACCAGTGTTTCATGTGCGTACGAAGATTCAAGAAGAAACATGGACTCATTTCATTCCTTTCACCTCCTCACCCTAGTTCATATTACGTGCCCATAATACCAGCCGCGACGAATGTTCACTGCTTTCAGCCTGTTTTTTCAAACACTTCTTCGTTCGCTGATGAGCTAGCGTGATGATATGTAGCTTACAGCGGTTCTCTGAAAAATAAGGAGTACAAGAGAAGTAGTTCCGTCTCGATGTGATACATATTTTTTGAGTTTACTGGAAACAAACAAATTGACACACAGACAAACATTCTAAAAACGGATCATCTATCAAAAGTGATAGCTGAAGATCACGTGACTTGACGTAAACCCTGATTTCCACTTTTGTGGTTTTACATGACAGCTAGCAGAAGCGAGCAGATGGTATCAGTAATGCCAACATTGTCTGAAAGTAACTTAAGTCAACATATTTGTAAATAATAATTATTTGGTAAGTGTCACTATTATTATCACTAAAAATATTATCAATCACTTTTAACAATGCTTCCCCAAGGATTAGAGTATAATTTTCTTGTACATAATCTAATTTAAGAAAAAAAGTCTAGTTAATTCATTCTAGTTTTTCTTTTAATTCTTGTGGCCATTACAGTTTAAATAGAGCGTGAAATTTTACATTTAATAGTATTATATTCAGTTATTCATATTTTTATAACGGGCCTCGCATATCTTTAACATAAATAAATGGTTTGTGATAATAAAGAGTAAAAAAGATACAAAATGTTTTTGAAATAATATTAAGTTTAAATTTTGTAAACACCGTGTATGGATACGATTCGCCGTAAAAACTGAAATAAGTTCCCTACGTCATCACCGGCAGCATAGCTTCTATCCAGTGGCCATATTTGTTTTCAGCATTTAAGGCCACTTTTAACGTTCTCTTGCTTTTAATAATTAATTTGAATTAAACAGCAAAAGAAAACTTCAAAACTTAACAACCAACCAAACGGTTATTTTCATAACCAAAATCTAACAATTTTAAATAGACATTATAACAGTGAATTCTCGTATAAAATACAGTTAATAAAACCACGTGCGCGAGTAAAAATTTTGAAGCGAAAAAAATATTTAATACTTGTAAAATTGTAGTTGAGTATTTACAGGCGTATCTTTGCTACCTTTAATAATTTTATTACAACTTTGAATAATACAGTGACTTTTTTGAATATTAATTCGGCTACTTAGTCTGTGTGTTCTTTTGAGAATATTATTTCGGTGTGAACATATTATCCTTGGAAAATAAACTTTTTTTAGTGATCTTAGAATAATTATTTATTAAATATAAAATAAAAGCGTGTGATAAAAAGAAAAGCGAGTGTTTCTGAGTGATCGATATACATTATTCGAAAATTTAAGTGTATCAAGACTATTAAATAAATATTTTAACCCCAAGATTGTGTTGTGTTGGCCTCTAGGCTAAACCTCGAGTTTTATGATGTTTATATTATTCCAAATACATCTGTGAAGTGTAATAAAAAATACTTGCGAGTGTTTCTCCAGTGTTGATAAATAAAATACCAGGCTAAGATTTCAAGTTATAAGTTATTGTATTTTTATTAGAGACTTTGTTATAACTGTTTAAAAGTAGTGAATTTAAAATAGATTTTTGTTGGTTAGGATAGCTTTTGATTTGTCATTGTCATTTATTTTATAGGCCTAAACATATTTTCTTGGATATTGATTTTTGTTTGTTAAATTATTTAAAGTTATCATAAATAGGCCTACATATTAAAACAAAATAATATAACAGATTGTAAAGGCGAGCATAATGAATATGTTTTCTTCGAGAATTTCTCTAGAGGTAAGAATATTATTTTTCATTTTATAAACAAAAGTTTGAATTGTTATATAGTACTCATACAATAGCACAAAATGTTTAATTTTTAATTATTACACTACTAATCGGCGTTGACATTTAGTTGCAAGAAGGTCCTACATAGCCACAAAGGTTTTAGTTTTTAAACAGTAGGCTACCACTAGGTTAAGGGACTTAATACAAATATGCTTAGACCTTTATGAAGTGCTCAAAAAAGGAATTAAATCTGTGAGTAAAAGTTGTTTTTCCACATAACTATACAATATTTAAATAATTAAAGCATTGTAAAGGCCCACTTTTCAATTGATATGACTGGCTTCCAAAATATCGGTTAGGCCTACTTATAATTCTTCAGCCAAACTATTCAATCATCAAAGAATCTTGCATTAATATTTGGTTTAGTACTAACGATCACCATAAGTCTATATATTTTTCTATAGGAATACTAGTACATTTAGATTTTTCACATTTATAATGTTATTAATAATACTATTTGTAAAAAAAACTATTAAAAATTATTTATTTATAATTATAAAAACTAATATGGGATTAAATGCAAAATTTAAATTTTTTTTAAATAAAATATAATATTTTAAAATTTTATAAACAGTAATATATTATCACATTTATAATGTTATTAATAAAACTATCAACAAATAATTATTAGTAAAATAAATAAAATTTTAAAAATTATTTATTTATAATAATAAAAACCAATATGGGATTAAATACTAAATTTAAAAAAAATAATATAATGGAAAAAATAAATAATTAATACTAGCCCTAACATCAACATGTCAACAATAAATAAAAAATTAATATATATAAATAAAAATTAAATAAAACAGTCAGATATGTTTCTTGTATAGACCTCAATTTTGGCTGTCAGAAGTGACAGCTGATAAACACATGTTTTTGCAGATCATATGGTTCGGCGGAAGGATACATAGTAACTTTTCAAAGCTATCAGAAGTCAGCTGTGAGCTGTCAGTCAGCACCACAAAAGATAAAATTGAGGTATATTAATACTTGAAGGTAGATCTATAAACTTTTATAATTGCCAGAAAAGGTCCTTCTTATAAAAATATGACTATACTTTTGCTTTGTACAGATGGGAATAGATGCTAATTGATTTTCTGACAAATGACTCCAAGGAAAGAGGGGGTGTAGAAGAATACACTTTAATAATGATTACAAATATTTTTAAAAAGGCACACAGAAGTGGAAAGAAAAATTTCAAATCAGTCATTGATTTTATATCAAATTAAGGAAAACAAGGTTTTCTCTAAAAATGTATTAAAATGTTGACGCCTGCAAGGTATATGGTGCGCCAAACTTACACGTCAAACATATTATATATACAGATCAACAAACGGCGTACAAAGCCAGGGCAGATATTTGTTTTTCTCAGTTTGATTACACGTGAGTCTTTTATTTTTCTCTCTTTCTACTTTTTTTTTAATCTTTCATGTTATTTATCGAAGTGGTATGGGTTTCACTTCACCTTAAGCCGAGTTTACACATGACTTTTTTTTTTTAAATGAATCATTTCCAATGATTCATTTATCATAAAAAGGAAAATGAATGGAATTTGTTCACATGTTATTGATCATGATGGTCATGATGAGAGTGATCAACAAACGTTTCATCTATAAAAATGGCGTCGTACGAAAAGATAATAAGAGCCGCTGTTCTTGGAATATGTGCGCAGTTATCGCATGAGTTAGAAAATATATTAAATTTTATAAAGCAGGTGGTCGCCTTGTAACGTTGAATTTAAATAAATATTCACATTAAAATAAAAATAAATTCAATAATTCCTTGTACATTCTCTCACTGTTTATTTTATTTTTCAAAAATATAATCATTAAAAATGAAGAAAAGAGAGCTCCTTTTCAATTATAATGAAAGCATTAAATCATAATTCATTTTAATGATATGAGTGTTCTGGCGTTCATTTTGTATTCATTTTCATGAAATAATCAATTGAAAATGAAACTTGAGAGCGCGCCTTTAAAACTGTTTCACTTCCTTTGTCTCCATATTGAAGCCGATGTCAGAGAAGCCTAGTTATTTTCTACACACCTATTTTAAATTTATTATCACTCGAATGGGTAGAGATGATGACGAACATATTTTACTTTCTAAGAGATAATCCACTCTTTCGCGTGGAAGAGAGTGTGAAATAATCTAGGAAAGCCACCCTCTGTAACCAACCTGATTCGAACCCAATCTCCATCATCAGCAGCCAGTCTAAAAACGAGAGCGACGCTTTAAGCCAGGGGTCCCAAAACCTTTTAGACGTAAGAGCGCTTGCATCATAAAAAATAATTACTGGAGCCCCCATAAAATGTGTGCCCTAATATTATGGAAGCAGTGACCTGGTGGTCTAGGGTAAGGTGTCGAAATTCTGTGTTGAGGCCGGGATTCAATCCTCGTCCCGGCACAGATTATCTGAATACCAACCCTTCTTTCACTCTGACAAACTTATAATCACAACTTGTGAATGAGGAATGCCAGGCCTCCACCGTGGTTAGATCACGTACCTGTAGTCCCATTTCATCTCACAATCACCCTACCATTGCACATAGCGTAATGCTTATAACCCGAATGGGTAGTAAGACGCGTGCTAATAATAATAAAATAATAATAATAATAATAATAATAATAATAATATTATGAACGTTCAATAACGACAGTGGTCCAAGCCTTAGCTCTGCCGGTAGTGCTTCTGCCTACGGAGCTAATGTTCCGGGTTCGATTTCAGGCATGGCCGAAAAATGTATTATTGGTGAAATGTAGATTACACTTTCACAGTGATAAATTAACGGCTCGGGTGCTGGATGTTGTGTCTGTCTTAGATTTAAGATTAGCGTAGTTAGTAAATAGGCTTATAACCTGAACAGGTAGGCCTAGTAAAACGCTGAAAAATTAAATTAAAATAACGACAGTTATTCGCTTCGGTGCTCGCGTGGTCTAACGCGCTACTCTCGTATTGGACTAGACTGCCGAGGATGGGGAGATCAGGGTCGATTCCAGTCGGGTGCACTTCCTCTTAATTAAGTCCTTATAATCCATAGCACATTAGCGTAATTAGTTCATAGACGTATAACCCGACAGGTAGTAAGATGTGTTGCTAAAAATAAAAATAATGACAGTTAAATTTAACAAGTATTATAGTATGAAACCAAAGGATAACATCACATGCTCTGGTGCGCCTTTGTCAAATGGCCTTTGTTCAGATTGGAAAACATTGGCAATATTAATTATTGATGTTATTTTATATTTTGAAAAACAAAGAAAAATCTAAAATTTCCTCATGGAGATGAGCATAAGGACTCCACGGCGCACACTTTGATAAAAAGCTGCCGTAATCCATTTGGTAACTGAAGGAGTGAGTGATTATAAACACACGCGTATAGAACGAGCCTAAGGGAAAAATTATGATAAATATTACAAATCTTTTAGTTGTGGTGCTGGAGGAGAAAAGAGAAGCTAAAGTGGACAGTAATGTGACTAATGAGAGGTTCTAAGAAGAGCACATGCATATAGAACCATGCAGCAGGTAACTGTCCGAAGAAAGGCCTGCTGGATGGATCACTTTATGAGACGAAATGGTTTATTGAGTGAAGTCATATAAGGTAAAGTGGAAGGGGAATAAAGGAGCAGAAATACGATAATACAACTAGTGGATGACCTCAAACAAGGAAAGAAGAATACGACTCAATTTGGACAAGGTAATGGACTTGTCGAAAGACAGAACATCTAATTACAGCGAAAATAGTAGCCCGAACGAGTACTAAGAAGCAATCTAAAAACACGTAAAATATATCTGATGTAGAAAATGAAAATCGTCCTGCCCCTAGAAACAACGATTTAAAAACGACCTTTGCAGGAGGGCGGTGGCCCATGAACAATGTTTTTACTGTCGAAAGACTCCACGCAAGCGGCCTATCCATCATTTCATCTTCTTTCTTCTTCCTTCTTTTTTTTAATCACTCTGACACAACGTAGTAGTTAAATGGGATCGTTCAAATTATTCCTCAGTGGAGAGATTAATAATTTAAAAGCGCCTCGTAAAGTACAACAACAAAAAAAAAAAAAAAATGAAGCGAGGTCAAACGGGTCTGTAGAGGGCCCCATCTCACGCATCAGATCAGCAGAACAACGGGGAGGGCGGACAGAAGGGTGAAGCTTTTTACTTAATTGCTCGCATGTCTCGTTCGAGCTCACGAGCAGATGTATGACGTCATCGCTACGGGAGATCATCGCAAGATCGCAAAGATTGTCACCTTCCTGAAAGTCATGTGACCCCTGGGTCCACTCCATCCCCTTCCACCTTTCCCCGCTTACTATCAACACTTAAGAGAGGTTTTGTGAACGAAGAAATATTCGGAAGAAACAAATACTTATAATTAGTGATGAACCGTTTCGGTAGTTGAATGGTTTAAAGGCGTCACTCTCAAAATATATTGGAATTAGGATGAAGGAGAGATCGGGGTATTACCCTAAAGGTTTTTTTCACTCTACCTCCACACAAATGTGTGTACACTTCCTTTTAATTAAACCTTCCTCATCCCTAACACATTAGCGTAATTAGTACATATGCGTACAGCCCGAATTGTTAGTAAGAGGCGGTGCTAAAAAAGAACTAATTAGGGATAAGTTAACGTTAAAATAAATCCTCGATTTATTTGACAGTTAATCATTTGTTTGGTAAGACACCTTAATTTAGCCAGTTCAGTCAATTTTTCATAGGAAAGGTCATTTAGAAAATATACCTAGATATTTACTAAATTGATTTCTGTTCTCAATTTTGTGAATATCTAGGCGTTAGGAGGTTGTAAAGTGTTTTATGTATTATCTTAGGTAAATATAGTTTGTAAGTCGTATCACGTGCGCTTATAAAATGCACGTTAATCAATACAGTCAAAGTTTTATAACACATTTAAAATCCATTTAAAATTACAAGAAATACCTTAGAAATGCAAAAATATCTAAATAAAAAAAATGTGTTTTGTTGTTCTGGTACAATGGCATTGCTATGAAAAGGTCAAAACATAATTAATATTATATATATTTAATATAATATATAAGTTATATAAATAAAAGGTATTTGATTTCTCTATAGGCCCATTATATTCATTATGAAAAATATATATAATTTGAAACATTTGCAATTTAAAAATAAATCTTTCTTTTCTATCTAACCGGACAAAATGTTATAGCTTAGAGCTAATCTCAGTTTCAACCAACCACACGTTCATAACACTCTTTGCGTCCACCTAGTAATGACGTCATATATTTCTTGTCAGTAATTTAACGTCCCCCCCCCCCCCTTTTCTCCTTTTCCATTTCTACACCCCTCTCTCTCTCTTTACCCAAACTAAAAACAAGACAAACGGGTAAACATTCTTCAAACAGAGGCGTGATGTGTATCACCAGAGAATTTCTGTTGTGTTTTCTAGTGGCAACATTTAACAATACCTCCCTCACACCCCTGACCCTTGTAGCCTCCAACAAGCCCCCTCACCCCTCTAATCCACCTCTTTATACGTACTGAATGTGCACTTCATTTCGTTTGTTTTCTGCTCGTTTCCCCATCTCGCGTGACGAAATGTGGTTAAAGAGACCAGTACTCAACAGATAGATGGACTCGCCCAAAAAAAAAAGCACACGTTCGTTCGTCGAAACACCTCAACTCCAAACATCGAATCGTTTCGTTCTTATTTCATTCCCATATTTAAGAACAGTCTCAAACGTCCCACGCTTTCTTTGGGAAATGTAAAAATTTATCATTTATCGAAACAAACTTTAAAATCCAAGGTGATAATCCTAAAATAACACTAATTAAACGTTAAAAACAGGTAACTCTTCGTTTTTGGATATAACGCTTTCTTTAACGTTTTTACTTTTACGTAGGGGTGTGGAACTGTTTTTTCAGTCTCTCGGAAATGGTTATCTACTAATGGGAGAGACTGATTCTCTTTCTATCTCTTCTTTTAACTGCCTATCTTCTCTTTCATGCCTCTTCCTCCTCGTCCCTTACCCAACAAACTTTCAACCATTTTCCTCTACGAAATACTCGTTCACATTACTAACACCTTAAAAATGTTAGTACGGGCTCTTGAGCAACGTAAAGAATTATACAGGATGAGTTTTAACTTATGTTACAAAAGATAGGAGCATATTACTTATGTAAAACAGGGAAGAAAATCTGTATACTGTATAAAGTTTTGCTCTGAGGTCATTCATTAAGGGAGCAATAAGACCTTGAAAATCAAATGCTTTCACCCTGCCATGCAGCCAGTAAGAGCCTGTTCCATGGCTCGCCGGATCTGAATCCCCTGGATTTCTTTCTGTTAGGCCACATCAAAAGTGCTTTGTACAGTTCACCCGTGGAACGTTAACCCGACCTAATGCCCCCCACCCCCCGAATTGTCGCAGCGTGGAACGTTAACCCGACCTTCAGCCCCGAATTGTCGTAGCGTGGAACGTTAACCCGACCTTAGCCCCGAATTGTCGCAGCGTGGAACGTTAACCCGACCTCCGGCCCCGAATTGTCGCAGCGTGGAACGTTAACCCGACCTCCAGCCCCGAATTGTCGCAGCGTGGAACGTTAACCCGACCTTCAGCCCCGAATTGTCGCAGCGTGGAACGTTAACCCGACCTTCAGCCCCGAATTGTCGCAGCGTGGAACGTTAACCCGACCTTCAGCCCCGAATTGTCGCAGCGTGGAACGTTAACCCGACCTTCAGCCCCGAATTGTCGCAGCGTGGAACGTTAACCCGACCTCCAGCCCCGAATTGTCGCAGCGTGGAACGTTAACCCGACCTCCGGCCCCGAATTGTCGCAGCGTGGAACGTTAACCCGACCTTCAGCCCCGAATTGTCGCAGCGTGGAACGTTAACCCGACCTCCGGCCCCGAATTGTCGCAGCGTGGAACGTTAACCCGACCTTAGCCCCGAATTGTCGCAGCGTGGAACGTTAACCCGACCTTAGCCCCGAATTGTCGCAGCGTGGAACGTTAACCCGACCTTCAGCCCCGAATTGTCGCAGCGTGGAACGTTAACCCGACCTCCAGCCCCGAATTGTCGCAGCGTGGAACGTTAACCCGACCTTCAGCCCCGAATTGTCGCAGCGTGGAACGTTAACCCGACCTCCAGCCCCGAATTGTCGCAGCGTGGAACGTTAACCCGACCTTCAGCCCCGAATTGTCGCAGCGTGGAACGTTAACCCGACCTTCAGCCCCGAATTGTCGCAGCGTGGAACGTTAACCCGACCTTAGCCCCGAATTGTCGCAGCGTGGAACGTTAACCCGACCTCCGGCCCCGAATTGTCGCAGCGTGGAACGTTAACCCGACCTTCAGCCCCGAATTGTCGCAGCGTGGAACGTTAACCCGACCTCCGGCCCCGAATTGTCGCAGCGTGGAACGTTAACCCGACCTTAGCCCCGAATTGTCGCAGCGTGGAACGTTAACCCGACCTTAGCCCCGAATTGTCGCAGCGTGGAACGTTAACCCGACCTTCAGCCCCGAATTGTCGCAGCGTGGAACGTTAACCCGACCTCCGGCCCCGAATTGTCGCAGCGTGGAACGTTAACCCGACCTTCAGCCCCGAATTGTCGCAGCGTGGAACGTTAACCCGACCTCCAGCCCCCCCCCCCCCCCACCAAATTGTCGCAGCGTGGAACTTTAACCCGACCTCCAGCCCCGAATTGTCGCAGCGTGGAACGTTAACCCGACCTTCAGCCCCGAATTGTCGCAGCGTGGAACGTTAACCCGACCTCCAGCCCCGAATTGTCGCAGCGTGGAACGTTAACCCGACCTTCAGCCCCGAATTGTCGCAGCGTGGAACGTTAACCCGACCTCCAGCCCCGAATTGTCGCAGCGTGGAACGTTAACACCGACCTTCAGCCCCGAATTGTCGCAGCGTGGAACGTTAACCCGACCTTCAGCCCCGAATTGTCGCAGCGTGGAACGTTAACCCGACCTTAGCCCCGAATTGTCGCAGCGTGGAACGTTAACCCGACCTTCAGCCCCGAATTGTCGCAGCGTGGAACGTTAACCCGACCTTAGCCCCGAATTGTCGCAGCGTGGAACGTTAACCCGACCTTAGCCCCGAATTGTCGCAGCGTGGAACGTTAACCCGACCTCCGGCCCCGAATTGTCGCAGCGTGGAACGTTAACCCGACCTTAGCCCCGAATTGTCGCAGCGTGGAACGTTAACCCGACCTTAGCCCCGAATTGTCGCAGCGTGGAACGTTAACCCGACCTTCAGCCCCGAATTGTCGCAGCGTGGAACGTTAACCCGACCTTAGCCCCGAATTGTCGCAGCGTGGAACATTGTCAGAAACACACCAGGCATGTTTCAAAGATTGCGACAGTCCAAGCTCCGATGGTGTCGGTGCTGTCTGAATGTTGGTGGCCGGCAATTTGAACATCTGCTATGATAAGACACGGATGTTTGCACAAGGGATGATGTAGGGTTATCTACTGTACATTGAATAATAAAAGTACATACTTCTCTACAGTTAGGCCTACTGTTCTCCTACTCATTTGTTATGTTGTTAAAAAATGTTGTTTAGTCTTAAGTATATTGGTAACGACTTCAGAGCAAAACTTTATAGAGATTTTCTTCCTAGTTTTTCATAAGGAACATGCGCCTAGCTTTTGTAGCATTTGTTAAATCTCATCCTGTATGAACAGGTTGGTTAACTTAATAATAAGATGGTTAAGGTGGGGATGTAGGTAATGCGAGATAAGGGCATTGTTTTTGTAGTTTTTATATCAAAGCATTTGTTCGCCAAAAATAAATAAAATATTGCTTCAGTAGAAACATTTCTTCACGTGTTTCTATCAACATTTGTTGAATATCTGTTATAGCGGCATTAGATGAGAAACTTTTTAAATTAAGATAAAAAGTTGTCATTAAATTCCAAGACATCCTTGACAGATATTCAACGAATGTTGATATCATCATGCAAAAAAAAATTAAACTCTTATGTAATTGCTATAAAAACGTTAAAAAATACTGACCTTAACTGGCAAAACCTACCGTCCCACCTTAATACAATGACTTTAAAAATTAATCCTTATAAAGATGAAGTTATTAATTTTATTTTAGTTACCCTGAATTAAATAACCACCACATGTGGATGTGTGGACTAAATGTTATGTTCATCTCTGACAGGTATATTGGAGTTCGAGTCTCAGTCGGGTATACTGAGGAAGGTTTTTCCTAGATGTTTTCCAACACTTCCTCTCAATTATATCTTTTTCATCTCCATCGAAATATCTTAATTAAAATGCGTAAATTCTGGATACATAATGAGAAGCCGTAGAAGATAAAATGTCAGACAATTTTTATGGTTTGGTGTTTTGACTGCTTTTGGACGATACCAATTTTTGTTTTCTAATTTAAAAATTTCTATATCATCAAAATGGTTTTATATTTTCTCCCAGGTAAAATGTAGCATCACCGTGCCAGTCTATATAATCAAATGAATTCCAAGAGTGGACAGTTTTTTGAAGTCAGAGTTCATCACTACTAATCGTAATACTATAGAGTTTATCAGCTCCTTGCTATTTTATTTGGCCGTATGTTTAAACTGTTGAGTTTTATAAAATTATTAAATAAGCACAGATTTTGTCTAAGATAAGTTGAAACTGTTTTAGTTCGTAATTCTCTTGATTCTGGTCGCATCTTTCAGTTCGATTTAAGAAGAAGGAAAACTTTTGATTATTATAAGAGTTGTGAAACCAAATTTAATTTTAAAATGCATCAAGTCATGTTAAAAGTAACTGTCTCTTTTTTTTATTATAATAATACGTATGGGTATTGATGTGGAGGACTTTTTATTATATTTTATTAAGAATGAACGTATTAGTTTATTCTGTATCGTATGTACAGTAGTCTACGAGGTTCAATCCTCAGTCCCGGCACGGATTTATCTAAATGCCAAATCCTTCCTTCACCTCTGACAAGACGTGTATTAATCACAACTTGTGAATGTGAGGAATGCCAGGCCTCCACCGTGGTTCGGATCCCACGTTAAACTGTAGGTCCTCCATTTCATCTCACAATCACCATACCATTACACATTAGCGTAAGTGCGTATAACTTGAACGGGTAGTAAGACGCGGTGCTAATAATAATAATAATAATAATAATAATAATAATAATAATAATAATAATAATAATAATAATAATACATTAAACTATTTATAGGACAAAAAATAATTTTACCACAATAGACTAGACTGCTTATGTCGGGGAAATCGAGGTTTGAATCTCAGTCGAGTGTACTGAGAGTGTTTTTTAAAATGGTTTACTACTCTACCTCCACGCAAATGCGGGTACGCTTTCTCTAAAATAACCTTTCTAATTCCTAATCCATTGGCGTAATTAGTAGGCTACATCAGCGTAACTCGAAGGGGTAATAAGACGTGGTGCTAAACAAAATTTTAAAAAATTAAAATTTACTTACGCCATTTTGTTACAAAACAATAACTTACTTTTTGGCCTTTTTCTCAGCTTGTGCTTATCGTATTTTCATTGGAATCACTTTTTAATATTTCTAGATATAGATAGGAATCATAAAATACCCATCGTGCGAAGAATAGAAATATTTAGTTAAATCATAGAATATAACATTATTATACACTTTAACTGACCCGGTCAGGTAAGTCATGAAATACTTAGATATTTTATGAAATAGATTATTTTACACTTTAACGTAACATAATAATTATACCGAACGGGAAGTAAGACACGGTGATAAAAAAAATCTAACGAAACTGACCAAATTTTTTTTTAAAAGAAAAAGTTTTGTATTTGTCTAAATGTTCCTTCTTACCAAAAACGTAAAACAGTCGTGTAAACTGGGTATAGCTCTCTACCCGTGTGATTGACCGTTGTTGCTCCCAATGTCCGAACTAAATTATTACAGTTTACCACGCATGCGCGGCAGTGCTGACGCGTTGAACATGTCACCCATGCGATGATGATAACGCTTTATAATTCCTCGCTCCCACAAACCACCGCGTGGTAGCTTCCTACTCCTGATGGCTGATCTTGTAAAAGTACTGGCTTGTGTAATTGGAGCGAGGCAGGGTTTGGAGTTAAAGCTGCACAACGACACTGTTAGAATATTCTGGTTCAGCTGTATAGTTGGTTCACAATAGCTTTGGCCTTTTTTGACAGTGTATCCACATTGTTAAAACATGATAATTCTTGGCTTCAGCACATAGTTGGTTCACAATAACTTAGGTATATTTTGATAGTATATCCAACATTGTTAAAACATGATAATTCTTGGCTTCAGCTACATAGTTGATTCACAATAACTTAGGTATATTTTGAAAGTATCCAACATTGTTAAAACATGATAATTCTTGGCTTCAGCGACATAGTTGGTTTACAATAACTTTGGCCTTTTTTGACAGTATATCCAACTTGTTAAAACATGATACTTCTTGGCTTCAGCTACATAGTTGGTTCACATAGCTTTGGCTCTTTTGACAGTATATCCAACATTGTTAAACATGATACTTCTTGCTTCGGCTACATAGTGGTTCACAATAGCTTGGCCTCTTTTGACAGTATATCCAACATTGTAAAGCATGATAATTCTTGGCTTCGGCTACATAGTGGTTCACAATAACTTTGGCCTCTTTTGACAGTATATCCAACATTGTTAAAACATGATAATCTGGCTTCGGCTACATAGTTGGTTCACAATAACTTTGGCCTTTTTTGACAGTATATCCAACATTGTTAAAACATGATAATTCTTGGCTTTGGCTACATAGTTGGTTCACAATAACCTTGGCCTTTTCTGACAGTTTAGCAAACATTTATAGAACAGCTAATTCCTTGCTTCAACTGTATGATTCATCCTTCTATAGAGGTTAAAAATGTTCACCGTTATAAAACATTCTCTACGTATTGAAGTAAAAATTGTTTCCTAGTCTTTTACATCGTAAATATGTTTTGATAATTTGAGAAGTAAAATTAGTTTAAATTCTCTGTCAGACAGGACAGGATATATTTTTGAGGAGAAAGAGTACGAACATTTTTATATTAAGTTTTCAAAATATAGAAAAGGCCAACCATTCTGTGATTGGACTATATCAAACACTAGACGTACTTTACCGTTATTACATACTTTTTTTATCAAATTACAATTATGTGTGTACATGATTGGAGTAAAAATAATGGTAATCACATTTCATTTTCCACGCAGAGTAAAAACATTATTATAATTTACCGAAACCAGTGAAGGTGGGAACGTGGACTAAATATAAGACCCATTTAGTTTATTTAGCTGGTGACTGGGTGGTCAAGGTTCGAATCCCAAATAGATATGGTGAAGTTTTTTATACTTAAATAGTTTCTTTTCTTTCCACGCATATGCGAGTATAGTTCTTGTACAGTACATTCTACACTCCTCATCCTTGACACATTAGCATAATTAAAAGGTGTATAGTTCACTTCGATGGTTGAATGGCTTAAGGCGTCACCCTCGCAATAGACTAGACTGCCGATGACGGGGCGATTGGGGTTCAAATCCCGGTGGTGTGTGTGTAGAGCAGTTTTTACAAAAGTGTTATCCGTTCCCTCCACGAAAATGTGGGGACATTTCCTTTAAAACATTTACCTCATGCATCCCTACCCCATTACCATGATTAATGTATGATTATTACCATAACTGTTACTAAAACGCGGTCAAAATAAAATCCATAAAGTAAAGGCCTATAACCTAATCTCAATGATTTCGATTATTACAACTAAACTTAGCGTCACCGTGATAAACAGGTCGATGATTTAAAAAATGTTAATTTTTGAACCTAGCTCTCTGTCGTAGCCTACTTACGTCAGTGTAGTTTGTTTTTTTAAGCCCTTCTCTCTACTAAATTTGGTTAGTTCTTTGAAAACTCGTTTTGTACAAATTGGTATGCCCTACTTTCCTCAAAACCAAGTCATGATTTGTGTGGGCCTCCTTCACCCGTCACCCCCTTTGTATAAAATCTCTGCTACGCCACTGGGACCTCCAAGTTGCGAGCCACTGAGATAGTATAGGAGTAGTTGTTGTCCTGAGCACCACCCCGGGCAGCACTAAACCCGGGTTAATGTAATTACCCTTACCTCGATCGCTGGGAGCGAAGCAGAGTGGTTACCCACCCTCCCGTTCTCAATCACCCCCTACCCCCTCATCACCCTTACCGCCCCTCAAACCATCACGCCAAACAAAGGGGCAAGTTGGCCGGACTCTGTTCTTCTGGGCACAGGGTAAGAGGAAAAACCTTATCTCCACCAGAATGAAACTTTTGTTTCGAGATCAGCCTGAATCGTAATGGTTTTTTTTAATTTTTACATTTTCCTAAGTGGGGTAAAAGGTCCTGTTTTAACTTGACCATTAGGCATTTCTACTGTGCGTGTGTGTGTTTTTTTCCCACAATTACTGCTAAATGCGTGGCTCAATTTCAATGAAATTTGGCAGGAACATTATCTGAACCAAGGCCTAACGACTTAGGTATTTATTGTTCTATCTTTGATATTACCCGCTTCAATGGCCAAATGGTCTAAGGCGTCATTCTCATGTTAGACTGGCAGGCTGATGACGGGAAGATAAGGGTTCAAATCCCGGTCGGGTCTACTGAGGATAGTTTTCCCTAAGTAAGTTTCCCATTCTCCTTCCACGCAAATGCGGGTAGATTACTTCTAAAATGCTTTCTTCCTCTTCCTTACTGCATTAGACTAATTACCATATATGCTTAACAGGTTGTAAAACGCGGTGGGGGAAAGGGAAAACCATTTGGAAAACCACCCGACCGAGATTCGACCCTCAATATCCCCGTGATCGGCAGTCTAGTCTACTGTGAGATTAGTCTAATTGTTAATGGTGCAACTGAAAATAAGGTTTAAGACACTGATTGGGCTCAACTTACATCTGATCACGCCACTGATTAACCCTAGCAATCTTAAGGGAGGGAGGGGGTAGTTCGTCAAGCACACACGTCAATTGTTTTATCATTTTAACCCACTAATTTGAATATGAATTAATTAAACCTCCGTGCAGTTGTCTATTAAACTCTTATTTACGCACCCAAGCTAGTTTTGTGTTATATTTTGAAACAGTTTTTTTTTGTCAACTATTACAATTCTTTATAGTATCGGCTATTCAAAATCCTCACCCTTAGATTGGAAGGATTTCTTTTTTCTGGGTAGTTTGTAGCAACACTGTTTGTGGTTTATTTTGTTAGTACTGAATATTATGAACCAGTAAAGAGAAATTTTGAAATACACAAAAGGCAAATCTCACCTGTGGTGTGCACAGACAATATGAACCAAATAGCGATCCATATTCCAATTACTAAGGAGTCTTTCATGGCTATTTTCTTTTACTCAAAATATGCATATCCATTCTTTTTAAATTAATGTTTATTAATCAAATATGTTAAGACAATTTTTAAAAAATCCAACAGAATTCCGTATAAATAAATATATGGAACACAAAGGGAGGCTTTAGGAGGTCCCCAGGGGCACCCATGTGGGTTTTAAAAATAGGGGGTGGATTGCAGTCCCAACTGCCAGGGGTGTGGCACTCACCCCCCTTTCCTTCTCAAAATAAAAATTTCAGGAATTTAACCTTGTGGGAGGGGATTTTAGAGATTCTGAATATAGTTCTGAGCTATGAGTTTCATGGGTTAATTTTAGCAACAAAAAAAAAGTTCTAAAAAATTAACCAAATATAAAATTTAGTTATATCTGACACGAATGATTATATTTTTCACGAGTTTATTGAAAAGAACAAAATGAAAAGAAAACTGTTAAAGAGGGAATGAGAGAAAATCTACATTTTATAATTTCTATCTCTGTTAACTCGGATATGGATGATTCAAAATTGTTAATAGTAAATTGCAGACAAACCCCGAATACAAAATTTTAATTTTTTCATAGAAAAATTACAAAAAACAAAGTAAATAATGCATTTATGGGCGCCCATGGAGGTCCCCCACTCAGACTTCCCTTGAGTAAATCCTGTGACAAAATATAAAATAGGATTTCTAGGGTTAATGTTTGTGCAACCAGCCCTAAACGCCATGCCTACCAATGGATTAACAGAATAATACCAGCTTCAGTGGCTGAATAGTCTGAGGCGTCACTTTCATGTTAGAATGGACTGCTGATAAAGTAGAGATTGGGGTTCGAATTCCGGTCGGATTTACTGAGGGTAGTTTTTCCTTCAAAGTTTCCCATTCTCCCTCCACGTAAATGCAGGTACGCTTCCTCTAGATATAACCTTCCTAATACCTAAAGCCATTAGCGTAATTAGTACATTAGCGTATAACGCGTACGGGTTATAAGACGGGGTTTAAAAAAAAACTAATGGGTCGTATATCAAAGGGAATACATTCCCATGTGAGGTATTTAGAGAAGAGCCTGTGTATGATTAGTCAAATGGGGATAGAGTGGGGTTACATATCACAGGTATAATTTTAACAAGCCCTACTTAACATTTTGGATAACATTCTAAATAAATTTTTAAATAAGGATCGTTGTTAAAATAAGAGAATAAGACTTTAAACTAATGTATTAAAATTTATTGTAATAAAATATAATCAAATAGTATTAAAGACATTGAAAATTGTCACAAGTTCAAAAAGATTGAATAAATGTAGATAAAATTGAATGGCTTTAAAACTTAGGAATTGTAAATATAGAATGTTTGGTAAAAACAATCGTAAATAATACATTAATGTTGAAAGTTAGTAGGTATAATTTGAGTTTTATAAAAATGAGCAACAGTTATTTTGAAAAAAAATAAACTACCCTATTGGGACATTCTAGACAATTAAAGTGAAACAATAAGGAATGTAAAATAAAAATGATACAATTAATAAAATATTACATAAGGAGTAAGATATCATAAATATTAAAAGGTAATTATTGATAATGGATTATACAATGTACTTGAATTTTAGACTTAAGTCAATAAATAAAATTAATCAATCATGCAGTGTGAAATTTCAAGGTTTTTAAGAATTAGAAATTTTATTTTAATTTTATATATTTTGATGGAAAACTTCGGTTGTATAGTTTAATGTCTTATTTGAAAAAAGTCCCTTGCTCCGTGCCTTGAGCCACGACACGGCAATATCCTTATCTATTTTTACAATCACATTTACTACCTCAATTATTTATAGATCAATAAAATAAATCTATCATAATAATCTATATATTAACAAAGACATAGAATTATTTAAAAATATAAATGAAATATACATAATATTAATAAAATTCTACAATTTACCTAATAGCTTAGTAACAATAATAACTAGTGTTATATCTATTTTAAACAATAATTACATATGGATAAGGGCACCCACGTGGGTTTTTCAAATGGGGGGGGGGCGGGGTGTGCTGCGCGACCCCCCCTCCTTACTCCCCTCTTCGAGAGAAAAATTTCAAGAATTTAACGTTGAGGAGAAGGAATTTTAGAGCATCTGAACATAATTCTAAGTTAATTTATAAGAGCTTTTTAAGAGCCAATTTTTTTTCAAAAATATTTTCTGGAAATAAAAAATTGTTGTAGCTGAGCCCATTGAAAAGAAACATGATATTTTTTGCGAGTTTATTGAACAGAACAAAATGAAAAAAAAAAAAAGCAGTTGAAGTCTTACTGAAACGTATGTGAGTTTATATTCCAATATATTTATAGATCCGTTGGTCCCACAGATTTGATGATCACGTGATCGAATGATACAGGAGTTACCGCCTCTGACTTTGATAAAGGTAACAAACAAACCTTCTTAGATCCCATCTCTACCACCCCCTCCACACCCATCCACCCCTCCCACTTGGAAGAAGACTGTGCCCTTTTGTTTGGTTCATCACTCTTTTTCTTGTTTAACTCGATCTTCTCGTTTTAGGTGTTGCGGGAAAAGACATCCCTTTTATTCCACCCCCCCCCCACTCCTAACCAACCCCCCGAAAGCCACCACCCTCTCCTACTTCCACCTCTTTTCTTGCCCGCGCAACTTACAGCAACAACAACAAAGACGACGAAAACAACAGTGAAACTTTCTCGTCAAACACACCCCAATCCCCCCCTTCCCCTTGAGAAACTGAGATAAAACCCCAAGAAATGTAAGAAAATGTAAGAGAAACCCCTTAAATAAAAGTCAATTTATTAAATGAAAAAGTAAAGTTTTAATTTTATTTGTTTTGACCAGGATTCTTCTTGCTCTCAAACTATTTATATATAAATAAAATTTGTCAATGCTATTGCCAATACCGGCCAGCTGTCTCCATCATTTCATCCAGATAAATAATAAGTTGTTTGGATAACCATATGAAGAATTTATGGAATGAATATCTAAGAGATTATAATCGCTAAGTGAGGTTGTAATCACATCTGAAACAGTACTATATTTTTTATATTGAAAAATTACTATATACGAGAATTGAATCCGGGAACCTTAGCTTAGCGTGCCAGTGTTCTTACCACTGAGCTAACCAGCAGTAATCCCAGCCATGGTGTCATTTTTCACTCGTATTTAGGGCAGAGTCTTTGATGTACGTGCAGAAATAGTTCTGGGATCGATTACCATGTCCAGGTGTCATTTTTGAATGTATAGAACATGTTTATAAAGATACACTAAAAGTATCTACTAAATAAATGTTTTATTTTATATGGCAAAACAAAAAGTTTTTTGTCATAAAAACTGTGAAAATACTGACCTAACCTATCGTCCTTTTCTTCCCTACCTTAAGGTGGGGATGTAAGAAACGTGAGTTAAGGGAGTGTGTTTGCACTTTTTATAGCAACACTTTTTTTTGGCCAAAATAAATAAAATATTTCTCCAGTAGAAGCACAGAGTTTAATGTTCTTCGAATGTTTAAATCAATAGTTGTTAAATATCTGTCATTAGCATGGCAGCATTAGATGACAAACTTTTTAAATGAAGAAGAAGAGCTGTCTTTAAATTTCAGGACACCCTCGACAGATATTCAAGAAATTTTGACATCACCATGTGAAGAAATTTCATCTATATGTTTTTACTGGAGCAATATATGACTTATTTCGAAAAAAAAAAAGTTTTTGCCATAAAAACTGCGAAAACACTACCCTTAACTCCTGTTCCTTAAATCCCGACCTTAATGTAGTTTAAACAAATATCCACACCGCATAACCTTACTAAGTCCATGGTAACTGGTAATCTTTTGGGCAACATTATTATTTCCCTTAGGTAAAATATCTTAGTGTTATGTTTCCTCCACCTCCTCCAACATATCATTTTGTATTGATCCTCTTAAACACGCATCAAGACCGCAACTTTGACAAATTTACCGCTTTCAACAGGAATACCAATCATCCGACCAAACTTCCATAATTTATCCCTACTTTAAAAGAAAAAAAAAACACACACAAACATACAAGCGAACACAAAGAAAGATTTTGTTACAGTAAGTTTACAACTCAAATACATTTTCATAAAGTTAATGTCGGCATGAAATACGTTCACAAAGGATCTGTATCAAATACAAAAAAAAAATTCTAGACATTAGGATAGACAAAAAATGATATTTTTTTTTCTAACCTCAAAAATGGTGATTCATCTATAGCTTATAGTATTACTTTTACACACACGTATAAGAGAATATCCGCTTATGACAACAACAGCCTATAATACGTGGTATAATCCTGGAGTAAACCATCCCTCTCTACCCCCCTCCACAACTGATAAAAACCCTAGTTTTACTAAGCCGCAGTGGGGGGTCAGTGCTGTGCCATACAAGTTATAACAAAGAATGGGTGCGCACCCGAAAAAAAAAGAATCTCTTACTCATTTTTGCCTACAGATCATCCATCCCCTTCGGACAGGGGGTAGTCTTCTCGCTACCAGGTCTACCAACAATGGGGCGATGTTTAGATTTCGCACGGATGACGCTATCCAATTATTCCATGCTAAACAAAATATCTGGCTAAAACGGGGGGGTTAATCACCTCTTTATAAACTCCGATTCTCCATTCCCCGTCCCCCTCCCACTCACCTGAAAGCTGGTACACCTTGTTAGGAATGAAACCTATCCCCTGTGACTGAGAGATCGACTGCAAGTCTTGAAAACACCAGTTTGAACCCCAGGAAAGGTCTTTATAAGTTTTCCATTCGACACAAGGGTTATCGACGACGACTTGATCCAAGAGGAAGACATAAGTTGGTATAGTTTAGACGGCCAACCGATGACACAACATGGATTAGAACCCGGACCAAGACAAATGTGAGCCTGCGGCTTAGAACTCTCGGTCAGTGATACATTCCTATAGAAACTGACTCTTCTACCAATCGTTTCGGTCTTAGAATGATAAGATATTGGGCTCAATGAGCATGGCAGAAAAGTCAAAAAGTTACTAGATTTAACTTCAAGTATCCATACGTCAAGTCGTGTGAATCTTCAGCTGTCACTTTTGATAGATATTACCAATATCTATAAAATAACACTAATACTATGGTAAAATGTTATCATTAACAAGGGAAAAGGTGTTTTGGTAGTTTTTATAGCAAAACATGTTTATGGCCAAAATAGATAAAATAATACTCCAGTTGAAAACAGAGAGTTTAATTTCCTTCACATGATGACTTCAACAGTTGTTGAATATCTGTAATGAGCATAGCGGCATTAGATGAGAAACTTTTTAGATGAAGAAGAAAAGTTGTCATTAAATTCCGTACATTCCTTAATAGATATTCAACAACTGTTGATGTCACCATATGAAGGAAATTAAACTCTTTGTTTCAAATGGAGAAATATATATTTATTTTGATAAAAAAAAGGTTTTGATAATTTATAAAAAAAAATAAAAAACACTGCATTTAGCTTGGGTTGTCCACGAATACATCTAGTGGGCTCGCAGGGGCGTAGCCTGTCGTGGAAGTTTTGTCGGGGTAAGTAGAGTTTGGTCTTTTTTTTTAATCACCGCTTCTTACTACCTGTTCAGAGTATGCGCATATATTATGATTATTCAAATGGGGTAAGGACGAAGAAGGAAGTGTTTTAGAGAAAATCTACCTGTATTTGCGTGGAAGGAGATTGAGAAACCATTCAGGAAAACTACTCTCAGTAGACCTGACAGGGATTTGGATCCCAATTTCCCCGTCATCGACAGTTGGTCTATTGTGAAAGTGACGTCTTGGAGACTTGGACCAACCGACCACCAAAGCTCGTATGAATAGAGTAAAATATAATAGATTTAATAAATTTGATAATAATTTCTGTAAGATATATATCTTCCTAGCACGATATCACTATAGCTTAAGTCCCTATAGTCTTCACGGATGGCTAAATGGACAAAGGTGCCAGTTTAATGTAGTCTGATTGCTGGTGAGAGGGAGGCTAGGATTCTATTCTTGGCTGAGTGTCTTTAGAATATATTTTTCTAATTAATTTATTATTCTCCATTCCATCAAATCAGTGTACATTTCCTCTACATTCCAACTTTCTCATCGCTACCCTATGAGTGTAAGTAAACATGGGTAACCCACTTCGGTGGCCGCTTGGTCTAACGTGCTACTCTCGCAGTAGACTAAACTGCCGATGACGGGGATATCGAGGTTCGAATCTCGGTCGGGTGTACTGAAGGTGGTTTTTACATAATGGTTTTCCACTTTCCCTTCACCCAAATGCGGGTACACGTCCTTTAAATATTACCCTCCAAATCCCTAAAACTATTAGTGTAATTATTACATTAGCGTATAACCAGAACGGTTAGTAAGACGCGGTGATATATATATATATATATACACACATATACACACACATATACACACACATATACACACACATATATACACACATATACACACACATATACACACACATATACACACACATATATACACACATATACACACACATATACACACACATATACACACACATATACACACACATATACACACACATATATACACACACACACACACACACACACACACACACATGCGTGGGTAGCCTGGAACCGTAGTAAGACATGGCGCGAAAAATAAACACACAACAGAAGACGTAATTAGCTTTTGTGAGAAACATATTAATTTCCATTAAATTGAGAAATGTAGCGACTTGATAAGTCATCTTTATCGAATCCATCCAACCAACCATTTCGATGAAAAAAATCTACAAATCCACTGATTAATGATACAAGACGAAACATTAAAAACAAAATAATAACCTCCCTTATATTATGATATTCAAATCCATGTCGATCAATTTAATGAAGTCTCATATTGCAAAAAAAAAAAAATCATTGGATACTGTAGAGACCATTAAAGTACCACCCCAATAAACTCAACCCCTTACCCTCTTATTATTATTATTATTATTAGCACCGCGTCTTACTACCCGTTCGGGTTATACGCACTTACGCTAATGTGTGATAGTAGGTGATTGTGATATGAAATGGAGGACCTACAGTTTAACGTGGAATCCGAACCACGGTGGAGGCCTGGCATTCCTCACATTCACAAGTTGTGATTAATACACGTCTTGTCTTACCCTCTTAATATCACAACACATGAGCACCACAACAGTCCCATTTTCATAGGAATAGCCTTTTTATAAAATGCAAACATATTTTTTTTGAGGTCAACATTGATAACCTTTTATCATGTTATTTAATAGATATTGATAATAGCTATAAAAAGTGACACGCAGATCACATGAATTGACGTATGAATATGTAAAAGTAGAACTACTAGCTTTCTTTATCTGTCATATAAGGCTCTTCCTACAAAAATTGGACTATTCTAGTTGTATGGGAGCAATGAATCAAGGGAGAGGGGGTTTAAGCACAATAGAAAGAGGGGAGGTATTGTTACAATACTAGTGAAGGGTGAGGGGGGGGGGTGATTCTCCAACGTTCACTACGTGATCTCAACTAACAAGAAAATGACCCGGAGAGTAAAAGGTAAGGGGGTGTGGGGTGACAGGGTAAGTTAGAAAAGGGGGGGGGGGAGAGTGGGGTGAAGGGTTTGGTTTAGCCCAGTCAGTTCACTGGCTCAAGAAATTGGTTTCCACTCGGGTTGCTAAAAGGTATCTCTTCTCTCTCTCTCTCTCGGTCTGTCTTACAAGCAGACCATCGTTCCCCTTCCAGTTTCAGACTAATTCACCTCTAGCCTTGCCCCCCACCTCCACCCTCCACCATTAACCACTCCTTCTAAACTCTCCTGTGCGGTTCTACTCCTGCCTTGACGACAGGGCAACCAGCACTACACACACACTAGACCACATCTGTGGATCATGGCTTGTTTCCTCTCTCTCTCTAACCTCCGTTTAAACCTCTTTGTTTCTCTCTCTGTAATTAGTTTCCTACTTATTTATCTACGTAATATTAAACACCCGGATTTGTGGTAGATAAAATTATAGTATTTTGTTTAATAAAAACTTGTATTTCGGTGTTTTTTTTAGCATCCCGTCTTATTACCCGTTCGGCCTATACGACTATATACTAATTACGCTAATAAGGAAAAAATGAGTAAGGTTGAATTTAGAGAAAGTGTACCTTTTTTTGCACAGAGAGAGAGTGTGTGTAATACAATTTTCTAAGGAAAAAACACCCTCAGTTCACATGAACGGGATTTGAACTCCGATCTCACCGTTATCGGTAGTCTAATCTACTGTGAGAGTGACGCTTTAGACCATGCGGACACTGTAGAGTTTTTTCTCCTTTGTGGGTTGGTGGATATGAAAAGAAATATTACGGATCAAAATGTTACACAGGCCTATACAGTATTTTTAACTATCTATTATATCCCTTTTTTAAGATTGAAATTATAAAAAGTATCTTCATATATTTAATGCTAATTAGTAAAATATTAATGTAGTACAGGCATATTTATACAATAAAATAAATAATGGGGTAATCAGCTATCTGCGATCTGATATTTGCCACCGTGGAAAAAGAAAAAGATTTTAAATGTTTTCATTGCTCATTCAAATTTAAATAAATAAAATTGAACTTAATTGGCATTTAAAAGATTAAATACTCAATTTTTTTAAATATATAAATTGTTTTTATTTATTATCGGCCTACATTGAAAAATTCTACAATAAACTTTAAATGTATTTCGATAGCTTTGTACTGACTAAAATTCGTGGAAACAAGTCTCGCAAAATATCCTAAATCACTTCTCAAATCGTCTCTCTTTCTGTCTTTTTATTTATTTTGTACCATTTTTGTGTGTATCTCGCGTTTTACTATCCGTTCGGATATATACGCATATATATCATATATACTAGCTACCGCACGCTAATACATTAGGAATATAGAAGGTTACATTTTAGAGGAAGTGTACCTTGAATTTTCTTGGAGGGAAAGTGGAAAACCGCTAATGAACCCCCCCCCCCCTCAGTAAACCTGACCAAAATTCGAACCCCGATTTCCTCACCTTAGACCATTCGACAACACCGACGGGAATTGAATTTTTTTTTTAAATTTATCATACCGAAGCATTTACTTAGGTAGTTTATCGATGAATTGTTTCCTTTCATAGAACAAGTTAGGAACAGGAGAAAGGAGGGAGGAGAAGGTTGGTAAGGGGGTGTGGGGGAGGGAGTGGGGGTAAGGTAAAGTAGACACGAAAGTCACACGGACACGTGCTGTGGTCGTCATAGAAACGTTTGGCATGGCGCCGTCCCCCCCACCACGTTTACCGCTCGAATAATAATAAAAAATATATATCTTTGTGTGTCATTCGAAGAAACCGCATGGAGGGATGAAAATGGTTGCCCGACCTGAGTATGTTCTCTCTCTCTCTTCTCTTTATTTTCAAGTGTAGATAAGCGTGAACCAGTGAATGTGTTCCATTGTGTTGTGACGGTTTCCTCAGACTGCCGTTGACTGTATTTGTTGAACAGTCCTATTTTCATGAGAACAACCTTTAAGAACTTTTTTTTTCTGGTCAACTTTGATAACATACTACTAAGTTGTAACTTATTATAAGTATTATTTTATAGGTATTGATAATATATCTCAAAAGCGACAGCAAAAGATCACAGGACTTGAAGTGTGAATATGCAAAAGTATCTCTAGTAGCTTTTCTAATTGGTCACCTTATGAAAATTGGGCTGTAGTTCTCATATATATATATATATATAAATTTGATCAGAACATAATTTGCTACCCACATCAATGGGACACGTAGACTAAATGTCAAGTTAACTATTAAAACCCGCTTTGTTGACCCCATGATCTACGGCGCTACTCTCGCGGTAGATTAGACTGCTGATCACGGGGAGATGAGGTTCGAATCTCTGTCGGGTGTACTGAGAGTGGTTTTTCCAAAATGATTTTCCACTCTAGCCCACGCAAATGTAGGTAAAAATTTCTTAAATAAAACGTTCCTAATTCATAAAAACCATTAGAGTGATTAGTGCCGTAAGCTTTTAGCCCAAACGGTTAGTAAGACGCGGTGCTTAAAAAAAGCCTACTCAGGATCCGCGCCTCCCACCCCCTCTGCCAAATTTCTTTCCCACTCTTCTTCCAGACAACAAGTACAATCTCTACACTAAATTTTGTGCATTTCTTCTAAAAAACGAATTTGTATTAAATAATAACTATAAGTTAATACTTATCTGGATCTAGAAACCTTTCATTGGTCCAAAAAAAGATAAAAAAGTCGTGGTGTTTTGTAGCCGATAATGATAAACAAAATAGGGGACGTATATTTTAACTATCCTATATGTTAGCCGGACGTTCATGTGAGATTTCATTGCAATCGGTGAAGTTGTTTTTACTTGAAAGAGTAACACATACACCAACTTATTTTTATATGTTAGTGGATGAGAGTAGTTTTCTACTGCCTCTAACACAGTAGTGCCAAACTATTTCGTGAGTTAAATCAGATGTAGAATACTTATTTATCTATTTTCATTTTTCAGAGTCAGGAGTCCGGTATCGTGTCCAGAAATAAATACTTTTTTCATTTTTTTATTTCTCAGTGATATCACTTAGTTTTTATGGTAGTAGGTTTTAACACCATGGCCTAATCTAATCGTTGAAGTAGCGAAGGATTGTTTAGAAGAAATGCACCCACATTATACCGGAGGCAAGATGGTAGAACCACAGTGATATTACATATTTGGAAAACCACCCCAAGTACATCCAAATAGATTAAAACTCTTTGACCTCCTGTCAACAACAATTTACACTATTGCATGTCTGATATATTATTTATCATACCCACTAGTGCAGATGTGATTGCGAGTTGGACACCAAAGGCATCCTGAACACCAGTGTAAGTTATATGAGATTACGAAAACTGACACCTTAGACATTCTGGACACAAGTGCATATTTTATTGCAAGTCTGACACCATAGACATCCTGACCATCATCACATATGTGATTGCAAGTATGACACCTTAGACAGCCCGACCATTATCATATATATGATAGCAAGACTGACACCTTATACTTTACTTCCTGCCATTAGCACATAGTTGATAGTGATTCGAGCACCTTAGA